>QKWP01000259.1:366043-399711 GCA_003550325.1 Gigaspora rosea
GGATTTAGCATGATGTTTGGGACATAGCGCGATATTGAGACATGGCACGATAGTTGTGATGTAGCATGATAGTTGGAATCGGGTTTATATTTTATAATTTGTATTTATTTTTTGTATAGTATTTTATTTTTTGTATTTTTTGTACAGTATTTTTTTTTTTAATTTTTTTTTGTATTTTTTTTTAATTTTTTTGTGTAATAAATTAAATTGTTAAAATATATGAATATTCGAATTTATTGGTTTAATACAGTATATGAAAAATTAATATTTAGGCAAGCATATAGTAATTTTTTATTATTCGCTTTTTGTTATTTTTTATTTTTTATAATCTGCGCAGATTATTGAATTGTTAATTGTTAAAGATCTGCGCAGAAAATTAAATTTGCGCAGAAAATAAAAAAAAATTTCTTCAACGATCGCTGACAGGGTCGCAGATCTGCATTAATATTTGATAATTGTTTTTTTTAAAAATCTGCGCAGATCTGCACTATAAAAACTTCCCCGATGAGTAATCAAACTATTTCGAACTATTTCGAAAAATTAGTCCAATGCGCGATCCAGGTTATCTAAAATATTTCGAAAGGGTTTGAATATTTATGTAAGAAATTTAGCGTAAATTTACGATTTCTTACAGTTCATAAAAAAATTGTAAAAAATTAAGCATAAACTTTTGCAAGTTTTTATAATATATAAGAAAATCGTAAACTTACGTAAAAGGTTTAGCGTAAAACTATGTAAGTTTTACAGTGCATAAGAAAATCATAAATTTACATAAAATTTTTACATAAATTTACGATTTTCTTACACATCATAAGATTTACGTAGTATTTGCTAAATTTTACATAAGTTTATGATTTTCTTATATACTGTAAAAATTTGCACAAGTTTACGCATATATATTTTTGCTGATAAAGATCTAATTTATTTATTTTTATTAATTAATTTCTTTTTTAATTTAATTAATTTTCAGGTTTTTTTTTAATTTATCTAACTAATCAGCTTTTTTTTTAATTTAATTTATTAACTTATTGGTTTTTTTTTTAATTTATTTAATTTATAGAATTTAATAATTTAGTACAAGTGCACCCTATAAAATCTGTGTAAAATAAAATCAAACAACCAAAATAGCTATTTTTTGTTAGTTATGAGAATACTATTTATTACGTAATTTTTACTATGGATACATAATTAGAGATAGTGATCACGTCTATATATTATTAATTAATCTGAATTAGATAAAATGATCACACCATACATGGGTAAAGGTGGTTACTAAGTAAAAATAATATGTAATAAATGGTATGCCCCTTAGAGTTAGAGTAAAATAAGAGTAAGCTATAAACAAGAAGGGATATTTTATAGTAAAATTACAAAAAATTTTTTTGTTAGAATACAAAGAGTAGTTTTATAAGCAAAATTATAAGTCACAAGTGATTTTTTAAAATATTACTATTTTTTCGATTTCACATTACATCTAATCCTATGATCTAATTGGTTTATTGGATGGATGCATTACAATACACATGTTTAAATTATTATACGGTGCAAGACACTTAAAGACTACATTCTTGTGATTTGTCTCATTTTCAAAAATTTCATATAGAAATTTGATATTTTTTTGATTTCTTGTATTCTGATTGGTCAAAAATTAATTAACAAAAAATATTTTAAAAATAATTTTTAAAATAATTTTAAAATTAGCCAATAACAAGAAGCCAAAACATGTAACTTGTTCCATTTTTGGTTAAATTTTTACGTATCATATAAAAATACTATATTTTTAAAGCTTTATATTTTGAAAAGTTATTATAACTTTTTAAAAAATAAAGCTATTAAATTGTAATAAATTGATTTAGCTATAAAATATTGGCTTCCTTTTTAAAATATCTTTTTTAGATTATAAGTTATTAGCTTTTAAAGTTTGTATAGTCTTTAAGTGTCGCGCACTGTATCTAATTTATTTTTTAGTTTATTTAATTAATCAGTTTTTTTTTTGAACTAAGAAAATGGAATGAAAACAATAGCAAGAATAGTAGTCGAAAACAAAAAAAAATAGAATAGAAATAGCAACAAAATAGAACAAAAACAGAAACAAAAATGAGGACAAAAATAGCACTAAAGAACAAAACAACAAAGATTAGAAAAAAAGCAAAAAATAGAAAGCGAAAATGAATAATTCAAAGCTTTAATAAGGGAGCTGTCATAAATCAGGTAATTTCTATCTCTTAATGGACTACTCCACTCACCCACACCTGAAACCTTATTAGCCAATCAAATTGTACAAAAATTTATATATTAATTAATAAAAAACCTTGATATTATGTAACTTTTGATCTACCAAACCATTTTAGATGATTTAACTACCAAAATGATCCTCTCAAAGAGAGGATTCTAACAAGCCCAAAACTATTAAAATCTAATTACTAGATCGTAAGATCAATCTAGATTTGTATAATATTATATAGTATATTAAAATATTATATAATATTTATAGTAATACAAATTTATATCGATATTATGATCTAGTAATTGGAATTTAATGATGAGGGTGTAGTGACATAGAGAAGCTGTCTGGTTGTCACCCTCCAAGCGACAGGTCTAGAGTTCAAATCCCACTGGAGACGAATTGAAAAATAGGCCTGTGTTATAGTAACATTTGTTCAGTAATCGGTCAGGTATATCACCTGTAACCTTGGTACTACCATTTTGAATGGAAGCATCAGCGAAGTTTTGTAAGTTATACAGACAAATCCAAGAGACCGGAACAATTGAAACCTATTTGGCAAGTCCCGAGCAAGGAGGTAAGGAAGATCCTTCTACATACTAGAAAAGACCAGAATTTTAGCTAGAGACTGAAGAACCAGACAAAAAAAGCCCTATAGCAAGAGAGAACACCAATTTGACCGTCAGAGTCGTACTGGAGAAAAAGTACCTATGTTATGAAATTAGGTTTCAAGGAAAGGGAGTCTATCAGACACATAAAGCTAGGTCGACCAATCCGTCTGGGCCAACTGGTTTGGTAGTCTGGGAGGGATCAGTATAAGCTTGGAAGAAAAGTTGGATATGAGTATTGGGGGATTGAAATGAACCTTGCAAGGGCAGACGAAACTCTCTAGCCAGTGAGAGGTTAAAGCATGAAGGCGTGTACATATGAAAAGATCTAACAGGCTCTAGTCATACCTATATAGGAGTTCTCAGACAATAAGAGTGGCTAGAACTACCAATACAGGATAGCTAGTACAAGTACATGTAGTGGTAACCAGGGTCACTTGAGCCTCATAATGCCATCCAACTAAACCTGTACTGGAAGCATTTGCGAAACATGCCCAACATTTCATTACTATATTGGGAAATACAGTTATTCACACACTACCATATTTGAAATGTTAAATTCTGGGCCCTGAAGACACAGGAATCTGGTTAGTTGCGACAGCATGCAAACTTACCCAATACGGTAAAGGCAGCTGCATAGCTTGAGATACAAACTTCTGAAAAGTACAACAATAGAGAAAATACTCAGATACACCAATCTGGAAGTATAAAGCGCCACCTAGAACATCACACCATATTGGAAAGGACGATACTAGTAGTGTGGGTAAAGTGGTGGACATGTGAATACCAATTGTAGGTTGGAAAAAAATATCAAAGCCAGCTCAGCCATATAAATGGGAATTTGGAAGGCTCTGGTAGGTTTAGATCACGGATAAATTAGTTCTAGTTTTGGTACTAAAGTAGATAGTATAGAAATTGTACAACAATGTTATAATGATTAATATATATCTAATAAAGACCAGAGGCATGACCTCATCTAAAAAAAAAATTGAAATTTAATGATTTTAGATTTTTTAGAATCCTCTCTTTGAGAGGATTATTTTGGTAGTTAAATCATCTAAATTGGTCCAGTAGATTAAAAGTTATTTAATATTAAATTTATATATAAATTTATAATTTTAATTAAAAAATTTTTTATAATTTTGGCTGGAATTTGATAATTCCGGCCAGAATTACATCTGATACATTGGCTAACCCACCCACCCACCAAAAAATCCCCTGATTTCTGTCAGCTCCCTAACAACAAATTAGCAGAAATATATTAATAAAAACTTGAACACAAAAAAAATGACTTGACCAAAAACAAAAAAAAATTTACTAAAAGAATCCACCAAAAAAAAAACAAAGAATTCACAAAGAACTTACTAAAAAATAACAAAAAAAATACTAAAAATTGACAAAGATTAACACCAAGATAAATGAGCCTATTAGTAATAACAAAATATAAAAAAAAATCTACTAAAAACTGATAAAAACCTATTAAATGAACTTACTAAAAAATGATGAATTTACACAAAAAAATACGAAAAATAATAAAGAACCAACAAAAGAACTTGCTGGAAAGCCTATTGAGAAACCATAAAAAACAATGAAAAACCTACTATCAAAACTAACAAATGTTTTGAAAGACTGATCTGATAAGATTAGTACTATTTTTATATTAGAATTTGAAGGAAATTACTATGTTTTTTATTATATACTGAAATCTAACAACCATGATTATGAAAAGAGATTTTTTTATTAAGTTAATAGCTCAAGTTAATTAATTGAAAGTTGTAGAGCTCACTGAGATGCATCTAATAGTAGTTAGACATTTAAATCAGTCTGGTGTATGCTAAGATATTGCTAAAAAATAATTGGCCAACTATATAAAATTTCTAGTTTGTTTATATAAAATTTTATATAGTCTGCCAATTGTTTTTTGGCAATATCTCAGTATACACTAGCCCAACTTGAATGATCTAACCACTATTAGCTGCATTTTAATAAGCTCTACAACTTTTAATTAATTGGCTTGAGCTATTAACTTAATAAAAAAATTCCTTTTCATAGTTACGGTTAAATTCCTTTTCATAGTTACGGTTGTCAGATTTTAGCATGTAATAAAAGTTTATTTTGTACTTATTACCAAAATTTACTATTGTCTCAATATGGCAATAGTACTGATCTTATCCAGATTATCAATTAAAAATAATAAAGAAAATACACCAAATACGAAAAATTTAATAGAAAAATCTACTAAATGACTAAAATAACAAGAAATCCTTATAACTTCAAAACTTTAACTATAGCTCCAAATATAGCTCCAACTATAGCTTCAACTACAGCTTCAACAATAGCTCCAATAATGGTTTATTGAGACTCTAGTGATTACTTTCAACAACAATAAAAAAAATATTAATATTAGTAAAAAAAAAAAAAAACAAAAAAAATATTATTTTATTTATATAATTGCTGTGATTGGCTAATCACATAAGGGTGCTATTTAAAATTTTCTATTAGTTTATATACTAAAATATTTAATTTGGAAACAAGTCTTTAATAATTTTGAGATCCTGTAATTAAATTTTAGTAGCAGATGTGCTTGTTTAAAATATTTAACTAAGGTAATTATTTTAATAGTAAAATTATTTAAAATAAACTAGTGAATTAAAAAATATGGGAATAGAAATTTGTCGCACTCGCGACATGTCGCACCCCCCGATTCGGCCAATCAAATCGCACGAATTTGTAAGCAAAAAATTTTATTTTTTAAAAATTCAAAATTTTACTAGTAAAATGTAAAAATAAATAAGCGATATCAAAACATATAATGTAAAATTTTATTCTGATCAACTTTTTCTAAGTCATAAAGATAGATTATCTTAGTAAAAAAAAACGTTTTATAAGAAAAATCAAAAATTTCAATCGTTAGCACATATAAAACTTTTTTTTTACTAATATAAATCTATCTTTACATTTAAGAATTATATGTAAAATTTTATGCTAAACAACTTTACCTAAGTTAAAAAGATAGATTGTTTTAGTAAAAAAAAGGTTTTATATGTGCTAACTTTTGAAATTTTTGATTTTTCTTATAAAACGTTTTTTTTTTACTAAGACAATCTATCTTTATGACTTAGAAAAAGTTGTTCAGAATAAAATTTTACATTATATAGTATGCTATTTTATATAAATTTTACACTTTATTATGTAAAATTTTTAATTTTTTTTAAAAAAATTTTTTTGTCTATAAAATCGTGCGATTTGATTGGCCGAACCAGGGTGCGACAAATTTATTTTTCCAAAAAATATTTACTATTTGTAAAAATATTTACTATTTGTAAAAATATTTAATAATTGTAAAAATATTTACTATTTGTAAAAATATTTACTATTTGTAAAAATAGAATAGTTTGTAAAAATAGATATAATTGCCTTAAATATATTTTTTTATCATTATAAGCTATATTTATATTATTTTTTGATTAGATAAATATATTTTTTAATCAAACCAAATTTTAACAATATCAACTCTTTTTGACAATCATCTGTACAAAATTTTTAAAAAAACTGATCTATAAAAACTATATATTTAATATATAAAATAGAAAACTAGCTTTACTAAACAGTAGCTGAAATTCACAACTATTTATTGAGAAACTAAAATACTACAGAAAAAAGGGATCTGGGATGTCTTTAGATATACTTGGTAGATAGCTCTCTCAGTTTGCAAACTTTAGTGCTATTGAGCAAAGAAATAGTAGACAGGACCCTAAAATATTTACAAAAGGATAAGGTTTTACAAAAATTACTAAATATAAAAAAATCTGCAAAAAAAAAAGCAAATTAGGCAAATTAATTATTATAAAAGAAAATAATTTGTACAAAAAAGACCAAAAATAAGCAACTAAAACTTTACCATTCTTTATATTTTGGGGTTCTTAGTAGGCTTAGATACTAGAGTTTAGTTTTGAGATATATTATTATTAGTAATTTGAACCGGTTGGGCTATAATTGGGTGACTGACCCGAACTGAATAAATTTCAGGTAACCGGTTGAGTAAATGCTTAATTGGTTGACCCATACAACCAATTGAGAATTGGTTAATATAATCTAAATGACATCATAAAAGAGCAAAGGTTCCAAAAAGTTCCAAAATGAAATGAATGAACATAGTAGACAAAACAAAAATTTGAGTAAAGGCCCAAGAATTCCCGAAAGTAAACATAAAGTAATCTTATTCAGTTGAATCAGTTGACAGCAAATATTTCAGTTCGGTTAACCGATTAAGGAATATTTTCTCAGTTCAAATTAGGGTTCTCAATGGGCCGGGTTGGGCCGGGTTCATCTAAACCCAAGCCCGACCCGTAGAATTATAAACCCAGCCCAAGCCTGGCCCAATTCATCACGGGTTTGAAATATAAGCCCAAACCTGGCCCGAGCTTAGCCCAGCCCGACCCAACCCAACCCAGGCCCAGTCCCGCCCAACTCAAGCCCGGCTCAACCCAAGCCTGGCCCAACAAGCCTGGCCCAACAAGCCTGGCCCAATCTATAATTTGCAAATAGTATTACTAATTAATTAATCATCAACAATTAATTAATTGTCCAATAAAATTATCATTGATTAGTTGGCAACTTGACAACTAATCAATTTTTGATTTGAAACACTAAGATAATTATATTTTTCAAATAACTTAATTATTAAAATGTATATTCTTGAATCTATTATATTATGCTAAAAATTACACACTTTACCAAATTAACTAGAATATTATTTGGTTAATTTTTATTAGGTATTTCAAGAATTATAAAAATAGCTAACTAAATTAAAAAATTTATAGTTTAAAAAAAAATAAAATTTTAACATCTAATTTAAATACAATAGGCCTATAACTAGTAAAAACTGTATATTTTTAATAAGTATTGCCGGGTTTTATCGGGCCTCTTTATAAAACCCAGGCCCGGCCCATTATTTTACAAGCCCAACCCAGGCCCGGCCCAATTAATCATGGGCTTAAAATTTGGGCCCAAGCCCGGCCCAACCCACAAATTACCGGGTTTGGCCCGGCCCGTTGCAAACCCTAGTTCAAATCACTAATTATTATATATAGTTACCTCTTTCTAATCTGAACCTCTCTAAACTGAACACTATTAAACTCTCTTTAAACCAAACAAAATCTTCTAAAACATTTGTAAATTTTATTATAAAGTTTGAATAAGCTATATATTACTTTTTGAAAACTGAACTTTTCCAAATTTTTATATAGTAAAAAAAGCAGTTCCGCCAGTTCGGATTAGAAAGAGTTAACTATACTATATAACTTCTACAAACTTATTTACTTTTGGTACTTTCACTCCCTCTCTTTGTTATCCCTTTTGCTTTTTCAAAATTTTACCAAAATGGGCATTTCAGCCTATTCTCTCCAAAAGATTAGCAATGTTTATTTCATCAAATTACAAGTAAGTTTTAGGTTTGCAAAATAAACAAAGAATGATATATATAATATTTTGAAAAATTTAAAATGAAATTTCTTTTTAGAAGGTTCTTTTAGATATAGCTTTTTTCTATTATATATATATAATATTTTGGCAAAGCTTCCTTTGTACAGTTTTATATAATTTTTATTTTATATATTCGTTTTTGCTATTCTTTTTTCTTTTATTTGTTTTGTTTGTACTAGTATTAGTTTTATTTTTAGTACAGGTTTTTTTTTTGTATAATTGTAGTTGAATATTAATATTTCTAATATAGATACTAAATAGAAAAATTTGAAGAGAAATTCTACTATATTTTTAGTAATTCTAACTCTATCAAATTTCTAACTTTTGGAAGTTTGGTACAACAGATTATATCCGAGTACTTGTAGAAATAGCTTGATAATATTAGTTTTACTTATCTCTAAATATAAAATTTTTAGTTTTATTTAGTTCAAATTGTATACAGTTATTTAGTTAAGCTCTAGTGAGATTGTTAAATTTAAAAAAAAATATATATATATATAGATACCTTATTTTAATCTGATTTCTCTTTAATCTGAACACTATTAAACTTACTCTAAACTAAACAAACTCTTCTAGAATATTTGTAAATTTTATTATATAAAGTTCAAATTAGCTATATATCTGATATAACTTTTTAAGAAGTGAACTTTTGCAAATTTTTATATAGTAAAAATCAGCAGTCCTGGTAGTTTAGAATAGAAAGAGTTAACTGCATATATTTTTTAATTATTAAAAAAATTAAAAAATTTTTTTTTAACTCTTTGACAGTCTTATCGGTACCTTTATTAGATATTAGATATATAATATAACTAAACTATATTAATTACTTATTATCAATACTCTATCTATAGCCGGTTCGGTATCACTCGAATACTTCAAGAGCACCTTGGTATGACCTATCGCACTGCCTTACTGATAAGACAGACAATTTTGTTAGCCCATCAAAGAGCGACATAGGATTTCTCTTCAAATCCCTTTCACCTAGCATCATTGGTGAGAATAAAAAAATTAAATTTAAAAATAATATTTTAATAAAATTTTTATAATAAATTTTATATAGTTTAAAAATAATATTTATTATATAGTATATTTTTTATAAAAAGCCAAATTTTTTTATAATTAAATAGAGCATTAGTTTATAGTGACCCATTAGTATGGTAATCTCACAATAGATCAATAAAAATCAATTATATGAATCATATGCTCAATTAAGTATATGATTTATAAGATCAATTTTTATTGGTCAATTATATTACTTAATAAAAATAAAAGCAATAAATCCCAAGTTCAAATTTGATCAAAATAATACTAATAATACAATTTTAATTTATCATAATTATATTATAAAAAAAAACTAATATTATAACAAACATCATAACTATAAAAAAAAATAATATTGTAACAAATATTATAACTAGAGCATTAGTTTATGGTGACCTGTAACCATGGTGACCTTGTGATTAACCAATCAAAATCAATCATATGAGTTATGTAATGACTGATTTGCGAAAAGCAAATTAGCTAAACATGTGACTCACAGAACCAATTTTATTTTGATTGATCGATTATCTAAAAATATCATGTAATAAAAGCACAAGTTAAAAAAAAAACAAATCTATCTATTACTACTGAGCACAACCTGAAATTTTTTTATTTTTTTTAAAAAAAAATCACAATATATAACAATATATAATTATACAAACATTCTATTCAGTACCAACTTCATACATTATTTATATATATAAAAAAAAATCTAATCTAAAAAAATATTTCGCCTAGTCTCACATATCCATAACAGAGCCTCAAACTTGACTGATTTCCCATAAAGACAAAATGAAGATGCCAGAAGCACACACTTCCTCCTTAGAATGATATTTCAAGAATGATTTCAAGAACAATGACTCCAAGAAAGATGACTCCAAAAATGATGAATCCAAAAATGATGACTTTAAAAAAAGAAGTATCTAAAAAAAAGAGAAGTTAGTACCATAACAAAAAAAAACAAACTAGTAAAAAACAATCTCACTTAACCAATAAAGATCTTGACTCCTACTACTATGACAACTCCAAAAATGACAACTCCAAAAATCAAAGCACATAAAAAAAGAAAGAAAGTAGTACCTGTAACAAAAAAAACAAACTATTAAAAAAAATACTTAAATTGGCAAAGGTCTAAACTCCTATTACGATAATTCCAAGAACAGTCAGTAACTTGAAAAATAACTCCAAAAAAAATGACAATCCCAAAAAATGAAATATTTAAAAAAAGAAAGATAATTAGTACCTATAACAAAAAAAAACAAACTAGTAAAAAATATTTAAACTAATAAAAATCTCAACACCTACTATTATTTCAAAAACAATGACTTCAAAAACAATGACTCCAAAAATGACAACTTCAAGAATGACAACTTCAAGAACTACAACTCCAAGAATAATGACTTTAAGTACAACAACTCCAAAAATAACGATTTCAAAACAATAACTCCAAAAATGACAACTCCAAAAATGATGACTCCAAGAATGATGACTCCAAAAATGATGACTTCAAGAAAAAAAGCAACTAAAAAAAAGAAAGTTAGTACCCATAACAAAAAAAAAACAAACTACTGCAGTAAAAAAAAATTTTTACTTTTTTAAAGAAAATCCAAAGAAGTATTAGCATGAATAAAAAAAAACAAAATAATAAAAAAAATTTTGATTTATCTGTAGATCGATCTAAATCCAGATTTACTCTAGAGACAAGCTAATTTATGATTACTAATCTTAAATTTGATTGGCTGATCATATGGAGTTGCCATAGCCATGAATAATTTTTTTTATAACTATATATAATATTAAAAAACTATAATATTGTAACAATTTTCAAACTCCAGGTTTAGTAGCTGGTGGCTGTGCCAGTGATACAAGATGGACCGGCAGGAGGCAGAAGATCAAAGGGTTTAAATAGGCAATGCCAGTATGTGGGTTGCAGGTACGGCAGCTAGGATAGAACCTTCGGGTGGCTACTTAAATAGGCAACCAAAAGTTGCAGGTGAGGCTAGTTGTACTCTCGTCAATGTACGAATGTCGGCTTTCCCTCCACGTAGGGCGCCAAGGTCTAATATATCTTGAATAAAAGCCAATCCCCAAAGTGGGCACTTTGACACTAAAAAAAAAAAATAATAATAATTTTGTAACAATTTTAAGAAAATACACAAAGTAACAAAGGTTCTAAAATAATAGTACTATTAATATAAAATTTTTAAAAAGTGCATTAGCTAATTCTTTTTTTAATTCAAGCTTATTATATTCAAGAAGAATAATAAGACCAAAATGATGAAAATCTGAAATTACTGACAAAACTGGAATAACAAACCTATAGTGCAAAATTTTTACAAATTACATACTGAATAACCAAAGCTCAGAATCTTAATACTCCAGAATTACCCGAGTGAACCAAAAGAACTGGAAACCCTTTTTTGCCCTGATGAAGAAGCATAGTAAGCTACAGGGCGAGAGTAGAAAAGAAAACAGTACATGGAGTTTTCGTATAAAATGCATAAATAAACTATTGCCGACTCTGATGAAGCGACAAATACACAACCCAGAGTTGTATCAAGATGTTCAGTGTAGGAAATGCAAAGAAGAAAAAGAATCTTTCGAGCACTTATTTACATGCCCATATGGTAAAGAGGTATGGACAAAAAAGGAAGAAGAAATCCTGGATAGTATCAAGGAAGAGTTAAGGCATAAGGATGGAATAGTTTTAGGCCTAGACTGGCTAAGAGAAGTCTTCATATCCAGAGATATGAATGAGTATAAGAATCAGCATATAGAGTAGTCAAGAGGGTTTTTGGCGGATAATATAGGCCTTTCTAAAAATAAGGCCGGGACGTAGCTGTGGCTTTTCTCGATAAATAGTTGACTGTCTTCCAGAATGAAATATAGAAAGAACGCTGCTCAATAGTTAACGAATGGGAAAAAGACTGTGGAATTACTCGAGGGCAGAAAAGAAAAGTGACCAAGAAGAGAGAAAAAAAGAAAAGGAAACTGGAAGAGAAAAAGAAAAGAAGCGATAACCCAGAAGAGGGGTCAGGAAAAGAAGAATTAGTAGTAAAAGATAGAAGGCTGAGACGGAGCTAAACAGAAATTCTAAGTATTGTGAAAGAAGAAGTATATGCATGGATTGAACAAGGGTTCATGTGAGCTGGAATATAAAATAGATAGTAGTTTTGACAGGCGGCAAACCCTGACCGTAAATCTAGGTAGTTCTTCTTTATTGAAAAAAAGAAACTTAGGGAGGAAAAGGTTGTTATAGCAGGTCATACTTAGGTATTTCTAAGACAACCAGGTGGGTCACACTTTAGTATTAGTGCCAAAAATGTCAAACTTTGTAAGATAAAATAGTATATTTTAAAATTTACAAAAGTAAAATAAAGTTGTGGCAAAACTGCTAAATTAAAATACTCCAAAATCACCAAAAACAATAGACTAAATAATGAAAGTACAGAATTTCTATACTCTATAAACAATGGTGCTAAAATAATGAAAGATCAAATTTATAGTATCAAATATGAATGTCCTAAATCTTCATACTCTTTAAATGATAGCAATAAATGATAAAAGTCTGATCTTTATTAGTTTTCAAATTTAAAAAAAAAGTGCTAGTTCAAAGAAAAAAAGCAAAAAAAGTAAACAATAAAAAAAACAATAATTTTTATATTAAACTACTAATGTGTATTATGGTAAGTAATTCGATGATTGTATCGGCAAATTTTATATATAGATATATATTGATTACTAACCGGTAAGATATATATCGATACTAATTACCCCTGCTGATTTCTATCGATAGTGATAGTAATCGATATATATCTGATTATCAGATATATATCAACAGGGACAGCGTGCAGTACAGATTTTCCAAGTCACGTGATGTAGATCATTTTTTGTCACGTAATAATCACCTGCAGATCACGATTTTATCACATATCCATGATTAATTGAATCGAACTAAAAATATTGTTTCAATTTAGCGATGTAAACTTATTTTAAATGCAATAATAACTTTATATAAATATTATTGCTTAATCGTTACAAATACTGCAATAATTTAATATTTTTGCATTAATATATTAGGATATCATATATAAAATTAATTTTTCCTATTTCATAACCCGCCAGATTAACGACTTACTATTAATATTTTCATTTTAAAAAATTTTAATATTTTTTTAGATATAAGAAAATTATAAATTTTTATAATTAAAAATTAAAAGCCAGAAGGGCAGGCCACTTTTAGAATTCTAAACAATTATTTAACTTTGCAAGGCCTCATTGGGGTGTGCGGTCAACTAAGTAAATCAAACTATATGTAGTACCATATAAAAATTAAATATTGAAGATTTTTTTATTGAATTTATTGATCAGAAGAGTGATCAGAATAGTGATCAGGATTTTTTATTGATTTAATATATGTTTTAATAGTAAAGAATGACTTGGATGTTTTGGATGTCTAGAGCGAATCGATTTACTTTTTTCAATTATTTTAGCATAAATCAATTCTTAAACATGTTTATAACAATGTTACGTTAAAAATTTTTTGACATTAATATTTAGATTTCAAGTTGACTCTTTAAAAAATTCTATTTCATATTGCGAACTATTCAAAAATAGATGCTTTTGTTGTGGATAAAAATTCAATACAAGAATTTAAAATTTTTTAACGCAACTTTGTTATAAACGTATTTAAAAATAGATTTATGATAAAATAATTGAAAAAAGTAAAGCGATTCGCTCTAGATATCTAAAACTATTCAAGTTATTCTTTATTATTAAAATATATATATAAAGTGATAAATAATCCCGATCACTATTTTGATTACTATTCTGATCACGAATTTTAATTTTTATTTGATACTACATATAGTTTTGATTTACTTAGCTAACTGCACACCCCAAGGCCTCATGTGTCACTATTCATAATGCATAGTAATTACTATAATAAATATATTTCAACCCAAAACTGATGGTTAGCACATAATATATAAAAACTCAATTTGCTTGTAATATGGATTATATAAAATAATTCATTAACAACTTTATTAAGAAAATCCTGCAAATAACGATGCTACTCTGCATATAAGGATTCTGGACTTGGAGAAGTTCATTTTTCTGGTTAGTTCACAAACGGGTTATTGTAAATTGACAGTTTGCTGCAGGAAAGAATGTATCATATAAAATCATCAAATTTATAAAAGATATATCAAAAATCAATTGCAATTAAATTTTGTCAAAAAAATTAAACCAATTAATTATGAAATAATTGCAATTACAATTTCTAATGCCAAGGTTATATAAGCATATTATATTTTTTATTATCACATTTGCAAACCGCAGTAAAAATTGATTAAATTGTGACTGTACCACTAATCAATTAAAAATTTCTCTCACAAATTCAATTAATCAATAGCCTAATAGGAAAAAATTAATTATTAGTTGAACACGTTTGAAAAATATAAACTGCAATAATTTCAATAAGATGATTAACTTATCTTTATTATGTAATCATATCTAACAATGATCTTCACAAGCATTGGTAATTCAATTGTCCAAAGTGGTTACATGAAAAGCTTAGTGACTCCTGCCAAAAAATACGCAGCCATACTTCATATGTAATTTTGTATAGTTTTATATATTCTAAGTAAATATGTAGTGTGTGGATCTAATATGCTTATCCACGCTATGAAACAGATAAAACTTCTGTGTGGATCTAATAAAACTCTCGCGTGGATTTGATAAAATTAATCTACGTATAATTCTGTTAATGTGGAACATATAAAAACTTTCACGTAATTTGATTTATTCTAAATCTCAATGTGAAGCTTAAATTCAAAAACAAATATATTTCTATTACCTTTAATTATTTAATAGCACTTATAACAAATGTAATCGTTGATTTTTGATATAATAAAGTATTTAATCATTGAATATAAATATTTCTATTATTCACTTTTAGTTTGTCAAAGTTCACTCTAATCTTTTCTTAGTTTTCACAGTCAGCTTTGCTCTTGTTTTACTACTATTGCTTGTATAAATTTCTACAAAAATGAATAGATGTTCTTTTTGTGGTCATCATTATCCACCAGAATCTTTTATCCATAAAGGAAAAACTAATAAAACCTGTTCAAATTGCCTTATTTCTAAAGCTGAAAAAAGAAGAAAATTAGAAAATAATAAAACTGAAACTACTATAAAAACATCACATACTCTTTGTGATTATGTAGCAAAACTAATTTCAAATGCTAAAAATACTAATGAAATTTCATTTGAGATACGTATTGACCTTAATAATAATATGTTTTCAATGGCTACATTCAATAACCTTAAATCAATTGTAAGGTTAATTGTAGATAAAATTGAGGAAGGTGATGATTATGTCTGGTCAGCTACAACAGCACCACATATCTCAGTTCAGTTTAGTAATGTTGCCACATATTATTTCACATGCTCTCAATGCTATGAATTGGAGCGAGAATATAAGCAATCGAATAGAAAAAGAATTGTTAGATTTGATTGCTATGGCAAATTGACCCTTCATATCGACGTACCTGCAATGGAAGCAATAATAAAACTTCATCATAACATTCTTCATGAAAAACCAGAAAATGTCTCAACACCAGAAAAAATTAAACAGCAAATCTTCATCTAGATCTAGTTCAAATTCGATCCATGCTCCGCAATAAATTTGATATTTTAAGCATTACAGCCAAACAAATTCATTATTGGTGGTCAACATTTGCACAAGATTCATACAAAATGGATGATGACCATATTATTTCATCATGTACCTTTCTCAAGACAGATCGTGCAGCAGGATGCAAACTCTGTTTTGAATTAATAACAGATAAAGTAACTGCGCTAGGCTTTATAACTCCTCTTCTTAGCCTTATTTTATCTGCATCAGAAGTTCATTGTGACGCAACTTATAAAACTGTGAAAGGTCGGTTTGAATTGTATGGTCTAATTGGCAATATCGATAGTGCTGGATTTCTACTAGCATGTTTAATATTAAATACTATAAATGCCCAAGAAATAGAATCACAAGAATATATAAAAACAAATGCCCTTGCCAGCTTTTTTAATTCAGTTCAGAGCCATGGATTAAATCCAACTTATTTCTATACAGATAAAGATTTTGCTAAGATAAATGCAGCAAAAGAAGCATGGCCAAATGCCAACATACAATTATGTCAATGGCATATCGATCGAGCAATAATGGAAAAATTAAAAAGAAAAAAAGGATACAATATATAAGGTATCAGCCTGAAGAAGCTACTAACGAGTTCGATTTTATTAGCCCTGATTTTATTTCAAATTTAAAGCATACTGAGCCAGAATATTATCAAGTTTGTCCGTTAGATCTACGAAAAGATATTATAAATATTATTAAAAACATTTTAACATGCACCCAAAAATACCTGTTAATGCCAATGGTAAATTTTTAACATCTAAAAAAATTAGAGATGATGCAGTGCGTGAAATATATAATTTTTGTGTTAAAAACAATCTTGTATTATTATGGTCGTATTTATGGATTTCATGGTATAAAAAGTCTCGATGGTGTCTCTGGGCCCGTTCAATGCGAGCAACAATACCTATTGGAAAAACCAATATGATAATTGAATCGCACTGGAAAGTGCTCAAACATTGTTATCTCCATCGTTTTAACCGACCACGACTAGATTACCTTGTGTGGATTATTTGTTCACGTGTTTTACCTGATCAGACTACCCGTTTTCAACAAATAAGTCTTGGCCGAGCAACACTAAAGTGGTTTGATAAATTTAAAAAAAGTTGGAACCAACTTGCTACAAAGCCAATTGCTGATAGAGTAGAAGAACGTTATGCAATTAATTTGGATTACTGGATATGTAGCTGTCCCTCATTTTTAAATAGTCGCTTCCTTATTTGCAAGCATCTAATTCACCGTGCAATCGAAAAAGCGAAGTTGCAAAATCCAGAAGGAATCTGACTTCTTTACAATAATTTCAAAAGATGAACAGATTATCCATTTCTTATTTGAAATGGTAGTGAACCAAAAGAAATCCTCACCCCTAATTTGGATTTACAACTGCAATTCAGTATGGATTTTTCTGCTGATGGTGATGATGAAAATGCCAATCCAGATCTTTATCAACAGTGTGAAGTTAAGGTAGTTGCACTAGAGTATTTATCAACCCATCTTAGAGAGGAGTTATCTCATAATAATTTACGACACATAAGAAATGTAGTTAATAATATGGAACGGGTATTTATCATGATAAATGACATAAAGTCATCACAGCTTAATTTAAAGCGTGGTAATACTTGGAGTGCAAAGCCGTGGACCATGTTTTTGCAATAATTATTGCATCCAATAAATTTTAATTACAAGTAAAGTAATTATACCATTTCGCCCATTTTACTTAAAGTCTATATCGCTCAACTATAAATAATAGCATATAGGATAGTTAGAATTTTCATCATTTTTCATTTCATTCGTATGTAAATTTAATTAATACATAAAATTAGATTAATAAAACAATAGTACAATACCTTAAAAGAATAGAATACAGTATAGTGTTTAATTCTAATTATAAAAATTTTTTATATCAAATCGTTATTAATACCGTTATAGCAATAACTCAGAAAAAAAGTAAAATTTTTTGGATAAAACAACTGCCAATAACCTGTGTTGACTTATTGACGGTGTAAAGTCACGCAGATCTTCTTATTCTATCCTGATTGTCTTTTTTAGACATCTATTTTTAGTCAATCTGTATATTTAGTAAGAGTTGACATAACCCCAAATATAGTACTGTAGACTCTTAGTATAGTAAACGAGATTACCTGTTTCACCCGGTTTGAAGGGTTGATTTATGCGATATATCAGATTTAAACGATATATCGAATTTATGCGATTTATACAATATATCTAATTTATTAAATATATCGAACCTGGTACAAGTATGAAAGTAGAATTAGTAAAAAGTATAACTACGATGCCTTTTGTCTTTATAATAAGCAGTTTAGCAGCTAAGAAAGTTCTGCAGCTTGCGAGCTCGAAGTCTTTGAAGCAAGAATTCTGTGGAGTTTAAAACCTTCGAAATTAGAGTAGAAGTGCTACCATTAGTAATCCCCCGCTAGATAATTGAATAAACTGTTATTATTATAAACCGATAACCTCCTGATAAGTGAATTCGTATTTGTCTAATCACGTCACCTCATATTAGAGCCTCTGACATAATCTAGAGCTCTATTTCGACCCTAGTTACTCGGACCAAGTCTATCTGCACCTCAATCGAAGCCTTACCGTTATTAGGGTTTGTGTTAGTAGTGTATAGTGGTGACTTTTACACGAAGGGTAAAATTTCGCCTTTCTCAACGTGAAGGTCCTGAATTCGAGACTTGATATAATTTATATTTTAATCTTGAGAAAAAGGTTCAAAATCTAAGCTAAAATAAAGAAAAAAGATCAAATTTTAGAGTAAAATAATAAAATTAGAGAAAAATCAATAATACTTATCAATCAAAATTCAAGCCAAATTTCTTACGCTTCAGTTTGTTCATTAATACTATTTTTCAGTTGAATTGGATAATGTTAATAGTTGAATCATTACGCAATTAATTAAGAAGAGAAATGACATCGTAGATCATATAAGCTCGTTCATGCCCCTTTTTATTTATGTGACATATTGTGATCTGCAGGTGATAATTACGTGACAAAAAGTGATCTACATCAAGTGACTTGGAAAATCTGTACTGCATGCTGTCCCTGTTGATATATATCAATTATTATTACTATCGATAGAAATCGGCAGTGGTATTTAGTATTGATATATATCTTACTCAGTTAGTAATCGACATATATCTATATATAAAATTTGCCGATTAATCGATATATATCTGATATGATATTAATTAATAATTATTAAACATTTTAAAGGTTTTCACAAGTCTTCGCAAGTTTTTGCAATTTAATATAAAATTTTATTTATTTTTATTATATAATATTTTAAATTATTCGCAATTTAATATAAAATTTTATTTTTTTTATTTATTATTATTATATATTATATTTTAAATATTACATATTTTATTATATATTATTATAAAAAAAAAATAAACCCAAAAAAAATGAAACCAAAAAAAAAATAAAAAAATAAAAACAAAAAAAATAAACTATAATATTGCTTATATTTGCTAAGATTTACTTATATTTGCTTATATTTGCTTATATTCCTCATATTCGCTATTTCTTGCAAAGTGCTAAAAAAGTTAAAATAGGTATTCTTGTAAAGTGCCAGAATAGTTAGGTTGTTTTCTTGCAAAGTTTCGAAAAAAATAAGGAATAAATAAAATAAAATAAAAGTAAAAAAATAAGTAAAAAAAACAAACAAAAAACAAAAAACAAACCTAAATAAAATAATGAAAAAAACCAAAAACAAAAAAAATAAACTATTATATTTGCTTATATTCGCTCATATTCGCTTATATTCGATTAAGGGTAGAGTCCAATCTTGATCATTTTCATATAAAATTGATGTATGAAAAAAATTTACATAGGTATTACAAAAACGACATATAAAAATTTTTAAATTGCATCAATTTTAATCAAAAATTGGTGGTGCATAGATCAAATCCTTCCTTTTATAGTAGTGAAACTTTAAACGCTTGTACTATTTTAAAAAATCTATATTTATATATCATAAAGTTCTCTGTAGTGACCCCAAATTCTCTGTGGTGATACAAAATTGATGATCCTGATTGGTTTATATCATATAATTTTTGTAACCAATTTGTAATACCCGATCTTTAAACATGTGTTTCTCTGTGAGGATTTAACCAATTTTAATAATTTTACTACCGTTAGAATCAGAAAAACCTATTCTACAATTTTTAGAAATTAAAGTAGTTTACTTAATATAATATTTTTAATTTTAAAAGAAAAAAATTTTACCATTTGTTTTATATATAATTTGCAAATAGTATATTCTACCCTTAAATTCGTTCATATTTGTGACTTCTTGCAAAGTGCCAGAGATGTTAGAATTGGTGTTCTTGTAAAGTGCCAGAAAAGTCAAATCGTTTTCTTGCAAAGTTCTGAAAGAAGTAAAGGATAAATAAAATAAAATTAAAAAAATAAGTAAACAAAAAGAAAACAAACAAAAAACAAAAATGCCCAAATCTCTATTTCGAGTTCATGTTTTTGCAATTCAGAAATCGTCAAAGATTTTTGCTAAGTGCTGAAATAAAATAAATTAATAAAAATAAAAAAAAACAAAAACAAAAAACATGAAACAAAAAAATAAATAAAACAAAACCTTGTGAAAACTTGTGAAAACTTGCAAAAACTTGCTTTCTTGAACTTTCGAAATTGCTAAAAAAAGTAGTTGTATGTTCTTGCAAGTGTTGAAAGGCTAGGTTGGCTTGCGCAAAGTGCTGAAAGTTATTGGATTTCTTGCAAAGTGCTAGTGGTAAAGTGTAAAAAATAAAATAAAAAAAAATTAAAAAATAAAAAAAAATAGAAATAAAAATAAACAAATTGTAACTAAAAAAAATGAAACGAAACCAAACAAAACAAAAGGAAAACGAAAAAACAATGTAAAATTGATAGAAAATCTAAATTATAAAAAAAAAAAAAATAAACAAAAATCTAATCTGATCTTGTATTACAATCATCAAAAATTATCGAAATATTTTGAAAATATTAGTCAAATGCATCCTTAATATAATCCAGGTTACAGATCGATCTAAAATATTTCAAATGTATTCGAAATATTAAAAATAAAAAAGAAAAAGGGTGAGAGGGATAAAAGAGGGATAAAAGAAAGAGAGAGGTAAAAGGAAGAGAGGGGTAAAAGGGAGAGAGAAGTAAAAGGGAAAGAGAGGTAAAAGAAAGAGAGGATAAAAGGGAAAGGAATAAAAATTGTTCAAAATGGCCTTTTTTTTTTTAAGTTTTTTTATACTTTTTGTGAAAATATATTTTTATGATCCTTGGTTATACATGAGGACGAAAGCATTTCGGGTTCTAAAACCCGAAATTAAAATTTGAAGATGAAATTGTTTTTGACCTATTTTACTTGAAAGATGAAATTATTTGATACTTTTTTTGAATAGACGAAATTATAAGGAACATATCTATATAAATTTTATTTGCTCTTCCTTATAAAAAATTTTAATTTTCTTTAATGAAGACGAAATAGGCCTTTTTCAAAAATCAATTTCGGTGGTATCACTATCCTTGGTACTATAGATTCCCGAAAATAAGCTACTCCGAAAATAAGCAACCCCCTGATTTTTTTTAAAATTTTCAAAAAATGCGTTAGCAGTTGCTACATATAAACCTTTTTTTTACTAAGTAAACTTCAAAAAAGTTAATTAAGTAAAGTTGTTCAGCACATAAAAATACACCTATAATAAAAATTTGGTGTAATTTGGACAACTTTTTATTAGTATGTTTTTCAATTTTTCTAAAAATTCAATATTTCGAAAATAAGCAACACCCTTGTTTTTTCATATAATTTTTTGGCCAAAAAAGGTTGCTTATTTTCGGGAATATACGGTAGCTTACGGATCAAATGGACTTAAGAGATTTTGAACTTTGTTTGTTTGTTTTTTTTTTTTTACCTGGTGATTTGGGTTGAAATTTCATAACGGTATGTAATTGTTAAAGATCTGTTAATCATTATATATCGTTTTAAATAATTACGATTATAATCGATTTATAGATATATAATGATTTAAGAGAAACCTTAGTCTAGACCCGGGTTCTATGTTAATTAATATAAACATCATAGAGGTTTATATTAAAATTTTTTTTTATTCTAGGCCTCAACGAGGTTTACGTTAAATATAAAAAGACCTTAACCTAAACCCAAATTTTATATGATCAGCCAATCATATTCATGATTGGCGATCATATATAAATTTTTTTTCATGCACTGTAATAATCAATTTTTTGTTGTTTTTTGAGGTTTGTTTTTTTTTTTAGTTTTTGATGCTTTTTTTGTTTTTCACATTTTAATCTTTTTGCTTCGCTAGGAAACCGGTAGTAAAGATTAGCTTGCCGTCTTGTAAGTAGTTTTTGTTAGTTTCTTTTTTTTTCTTTTTTTTTTCTTTTCTTCTTTAAATGTTTTTTTCTTTATAGGTTCTGTAGTGGTATTACCAGAGATTTTGAACTTTGAACTTTTGTCGTCATTTGTGGAGATTTTAGACTTCGTCATTTCGGTGTCGTTGTTTGAATGTAAAGATTTCGGTGTCATCGTTGGTTTACATCGTTTTTTGGTGCTGTGTTTATAAAAATTTCAGGCTTTGTTGTTGGTAATTTTCCAGTATGTTTTTCAGATTCGTTTTCATTGGAACTAGAGCCTTGTGAGATATTACAGTTTTTTTTTAATTGATTTTTTTTCTTTTCCTGGCTTGAACTAATTTTCTCTTCTTTGTTGGTTTAGCTTTTGGGACTTCGATTCTGTCAGTTTGGCGTCGTCACTTTAGAAGGTTTGTATGAGATGGTTTCTTTATTGGGTAGTTTTTTTTTCTTTTTTGACTTGGGTTAATTCTTCATTTTTCTTTGCTAGAATAAGGTATATGTAAGTCGTTTTGGTGTCATCGGTGATTTCAAGCTTATGCTATTTCGGTACTGTCATTTGTGCTTTTGTCATTTCAGTTTCGTTGGTGACTTCGTTTTGGTGCTATCATTGGAATCAGCACCAGAAAAGACACTTCGGTCTTGAATTGGTAATATTTATTTTTTCTTTTTTTTGTTTGTTGTTAATCACTTTGCTAATATTCTTTTTTTTCTTCATTATATTTTTGTAAGTTTCGCCTAAACATAGAATCAACATTGAGAGCGGCGCTTTAGTATTGAGATAAGTTTTTTTTTTCTTTTTCTTTCTCTCTTTTTCATTTACTTTTTTCTTCATATTCATGTAGGTTTTGAATCCGTTGAGAAAGCAGCATTGACTAAAACATTTATTAGCACTGCGAAATACTTCGTTTTGAATATGGAAAGATTGTTTTTTTTGTTAGAGCGTGAAATTGCGCATGGAATATGTATTATTACTACTGTATTATTACGTTATTATGTTGTAATTAATAAATAATAAATTAAATTAAAACTTTAATAATAAGAATTTGGTAATTCGTTTTTTAGATTTGAGCTAAAAAACTTAAATTTTTTTGATTGAGCTGTTGATCATGTGACCGAATTTTATTGGCCGATAATGGGGTCAGCTTGGCGACAGGTCGCATATTTGTTATGTGATTAAATTCGATTGGCTAGATATGGGTCTAGGATTAAATTAAGAGTCTTAATGTAGACCTCTTTGGGGTCTAGGTTATTAGTGTAAATCCCGGGTTTAGGATAAGATTACTCATGATTTAATATAAAAAATGATATATATCAATTATAGATATACAGTGGCTACTATATTATTGTAGACTAGACACTTTTTAAAAATTTATTACTCAGGATCGGGTAAGTGAAACAGCATAAAATTTATATCACGTGTTTGGTAAATTCCAAAAAAGAATATACTAAATTTTGTGTAATTTAATTAGATTATACTGAAGTTATTCAAAAAAAACTATAAACATGATTTTTTTCATTTGACCGAAAATCCAAATTCAATTTTTTTTTACTTATATTTATATATTTTTTTTTACAAAACATAAAAATTATTTCCATTTTAATGCTTTATAGGTCCTCCTTTTGCTTTAATACAAGCAGCAACCCGACCAGGCATATCTGCAATTAGCTTATGATAACATTTGGGTGGTATATTAATCCATGCTTTTTTAGGATGTCTGGGCCTTTTTTTTTTGCCTTTGCCCCACCTGACGAAACTTTTAAATAATATTTTGCACTACGGATTTGTTGCACCCAATAGCTACTGCGATGGTACGAACCAAATTACCTCACTAATAGCCATAATTTAGTATACCCCTTTGGTCTTCTGTTAAATCTTTATGACTATCCATTGTTTTGTGAGAAAAAAAATAAGGATACATATTATTATACCAATCTGTTATACAAACTTAGCCTTTTTTATACTGCATAGCATTGGCACAATGTTATACTACATATGAACAAAATTTTAAGCTAATCTAAAACAACTAGAGAAGTGACAAAAATCAGATGATTTTCTAGAGGGGGGGTAAAAAAAGTGAAATTATATATAAGAATCTGACTCTATATATATTAAAAAATAGGAAGTATAGGCCTCTGATAAAAAATAATTAGGTGATTAATAACACTGCTCCTACAATCTTCAGTAACTTTTTTTAGTAAATCCAGAAAAATCCAAAATTGATTTTCAGTCAAATCCAAAAATAGAAGGTCGTCAAATTTTCTATATCTTCCACATGATCTAATGAAATTGTGTGAAATTTTAGTATATTTTACCTTGAGAACTGTTCAAAACATAATATAAATTTTTGCTATATTTACTTACTCGAACCTGACTTATAAATTTTTAAAAAGTGTCCACAATAATATAGTAGGCCACTGTATATTGATTTTTATCCAATTAATCGATATATAACGATATTTTATAATTGATATAAAATGATTAAGTGCTATATATCGATCAATATCTATATATAAAATTTGTTAATGTTGGCTAAATCTAATATATATATATATTTTTTAATTCAGCAATCATGCTGCAACTTTATTTTATCATTTATATAACACTAGTACAAAATGATATACCTACTTTAGGTTGGTTAATTATAAAGTGCGACCCATCCAGGTGTTTTAACAATTCTTAAATATAACCTGCTATATCAAATATTTCTCTTATCGGTAACCCCTCCTCTTGTTAGAATTAAATTCGAATCACTGATTGGAGTTTGCTGCCTATTATAATTGCCTACTTTTTAACTCTCTTCTTTTAACTTCTCAAGTAGCAGGATTCTACCAGAAAACAAAAAAGTATAAAAAAAATAAAAGAAAAAATAAAAAAGGGTGAAAACTACAAATCCTAGATGAAAACCAAAGTAATACAATATAAAAATGAAAAGAAAGAAGAGGAGGGTGCAAATTAAACGGCTATGATAGCACTATTTACATCTGTGCCAGATGATAAAAATTATATAATACTGCACAAGGAATTGCCTCACCTAAATATTATATATACAGATTTAAGAAAAGAAAAAAAAAAGAAACTATGCCTAATAGAACATTCTAGAAAGGAATTTCATTTCGAGTTTTACTCCAAAACATCTCATATGTCATTCATTGTTTATCTCAAGGGACCTGATTTCACTCATGACTTAATTCTAATTTGGTAGGCACGTTCCCAATTTGGAAGGAGTAAGGGTAAACACTGCTGATCTTTTGGAGAGTGTAAGCTAGATTTTCCACTTTTTGGCAAAATTTTGAAAAGTCCAAAGGGGAGTAAGATGATACTTATATCAAATTTAAAAGAAAGTATATTCCAGATAAAACTTATTTTTTTGTTGTTTTCTACTATTTTACCACAAGATACTTTGTTGACAGAGAAGCTCTTAGCTTTCCACTGAAATTTCATATACAAGGGTGCCACCTTTTGCCAGTTATCTTGTAAGTAGACGCTTTTGGCTTGTATGCCGAATATACAAAGAATCCTTAGGGAGAAGTTGACCTTTATAAAAACCGTATTCCTGTGTTATCCTACTATACATTAAGTATATGCAATGCTCTAACAAGAAACTTTTTGGTTTTCTTCGATTGGAAAATTTTGGTTCAAGTGATCATTAATTTTTAGCTAAATTTAATATATTAAAATACAAATATGGTTTTATTTGTATAATATAATTTGTATAATATAAATATGCATATAGGTTATACAAAAGACTATTACTACTAATGTAGAGTAACATTATACAGGTTTTATTTTTGTAACTTATTTGTTTTAAACCCAAATCAGAACCAAAACCAGGCTTATTTAAATCAAGTTGGGTTTATTTAAACCAAAATTAAGTTTAAACTAACCCAAATTAAATTTATTTAAACCAAGACCAGTTTTATTTTAATTAGAACAAGGCTTATTTAAACCAAGACTAGGATTATTTGAACCAAGACTGAGTTTATTTAGGTTTATTTAAACCAAAATTAGATTCATTTAAACCAAAATTGAGTTTATTTGAGAATTTATTTGAACCAAAATTGGGTTTATTTGAGCCAAAACAAAAAGCTAAAAAAAAATAAAAAATGAAAATATTTGAGACAATAAAATTTTTATTCTTGCTATATACAAAGTAGCAGGTTATAGATTTCATTTATATATTAATATATTAACAATTATTATAAAATACACTTATAGTATTTTACTACTATAGGTAAATTAGATTTGCAAACTATGTAACAAAAACAAAAAAATAAATTTTTATAAAAAAAATAAATTTTAATTACTTTAAAGTTAGGGTAAAACCTAAGATTTATTTAAACATTAATATATACAAAATTTAGCAAAGAATTTTTTTTATTAAAGCTCTAAAAGTGATAGTTTTATAATTAAAATTTTGAGATATGAATATTTTTTTAAAAAATAAACAAAAAAACAAAATTGTATGTTACACCTAATCTTAAATTTTGATTGCTTATTCTAATAGTTTTGTATAATATAGTGTAAAATATCATAGATATATTTTAGTAAAACACTATATTAAAATAAAAATATGTATGATAGTAAATAATTAGATAATTGGTTATAATCAGAATTTAAGAAAAAATTATACTTCTTATTAGCAATTTTTTTTCTGGCTGATTAAAAAATTAATGCCCCAAAGCAAAGTGAGAGTGAATTGCAGATATCTCAAAAAAAAACTATTGCACCAAATAATGAAAGCCCAGAATCTCTATACTCCTTAAGAATAGGATATTTTATATGATTTACATTATAATAATAATAGCTACAAGATATAGATTATTAGTACAACAAATTTAAAAATAGTAACTTATCATATATCAGCCAATCAAATTATTAATATTTACTAGAATATTTTTGAATTTTTTTTTATTTTAACCAATTTTTGCCAATATAATAATAAATAATTATATTAATAAAATATTTTTATATTCATTATATATATTATAATTAAAATTTTAAAATTTTACAACTATCTAAATAGACTGTTACTCATGTTTTAACATAATTATAAAATAATATATAATCTATAAATCGATTTATTAATAATCATTTTTTTTTCTTTTTTAACCCTAGTTCTTTACACTAGAGGCGCTTGATGGCAGTGTTGGCAAATGACCGGTTATTTAATTTTAAATGACCAAATGACCAAATAACCAAAATAATAACCAAGTCATTTATCATTTGGTCATTTAAAAGTAGAAGTTACACAAACTTAAATTCTGCAACTTTATTGGCTAGATCTTTACTATATTAATTTTATTTATGTTTAAATTTAAGAATAAGGCCGTTGAATTAATTTTTCGGTTAACATCACTCCTTCCCCTCCTTTGATGTCTGTTACTAAATATTCACTTGTAATTATTTACCTGCTACTTAGTTTTATCGTTATGCGTAAAATCGTTATGAATCGTTAGTACGATGGGTGGCACAAAGTGCTACCCATCATACTAACGATTCATATAGAATACAGATTAAATAATTAAATCCAGATTCGTCCAGATTCAGATTATATACAAAGTAGTATTCAGATTTGATTTGAATGGCCTTTAATTAAAGAATAGGATCGAGGTACTACTACCTTTGCTAACTCTCATAAGTAATTAATACTACAATATAAGTGAAGCTGCTATAATTTAAGCTTATTAAACCTAAGAATGGATTTTTGTCTTATTACAAATCTTTCATCATGACGACTAATTCACAGACCGCATCAAACATTTAATTTTATATTTTAAAATATAATTTTATTATTTTACGGTTTCTATAAAACTCGTGGGTACAGGAAAATAAAAGATACTGGCTAGTTCAAATAATAAAAAAATAAATCCAATTTATTTATTTGTTATTTATTTATTTTATTTTATTTATTTATTATTTATTGACTTTTACTAATACGTACTCATGATGCTTTACACCGATGTATGCATTATCTCAAAAATTAGATAATTAATTAATATGGGGAGTCTTAGGTAAAAGATGTTTGATGCTCTCAATTAGAGATACGATCCGTATATCATTAGTTTAATTTTATATAACAAAATTATTATGAAAATTTCGGATATAAGGATATTCGTTAAATTTTAGATAGAAAAACTGATCATGGATTGCATCTTTACCTCTAATCCAAATTTAAATACTAACTCCAGCATGAAAAGACTTTGCGTTAAAATTTTATATACAAACATAGAAATCTAAAAACATCAATAAAAACATATGATAGGTGTAAAACAGCATAGGTGCGTTTTACAATAATTGCATTTATTTATTTATTCGAATTTTTCGAAGAATTTATTTAACCAATGTAAATATTGAATATTTAAATTCAAATACTTAAGATTGTATGTACATTTAAGTTCGATTCTTTTTAATGAGACATAATTTGGATTCAATATCCAATGCAAAATCTTTAACATTATTTTTTTTTTAATAAATATAAACTTATTCTTCATTTTTATGCACATGTTGGTTTTATGAATTTACTAAATCAATTTTATTATTAATTTGCATATTATTAAGTCTATATTTTAATAGTTTCTTTGAATTTTGCAACAAAAAAATTAGTGGCTTGTTACAGTATATATACACAAAAAACTGAAAGCCAGTATAAGTTTAAAGTGTAATTTATTTATATCGACCTATTGAATAGTATAATAAACAAACGAAATATTAAAATCATGTTCTTATTTAAAATACATTAAATTTATGATGTAGACAAGTTTTATACCGAGTGATGCTAGTTATTATTAATTTTTATAATTTTTATAATTCTTATAATTTTTATATTAGGTCATTAGGTCATTTCAAATTTCAAATGACCAAATGACCAATGACCAATTCATTTGGTCATTTGGTCATGTTCATTTGGAATTGCCAACACTGCTTGATGGCGCTCTTTTATTAAGGTCATATGATTTTCCAATTATATTTCTATTTATGATACATTTTTGTGACTAGTTATACAACCTAATTCTGTACTCAGTTACCCGGATATCCCTCATTTTGGTTACCCAGTCCACTGGCGGTGTCTTCGGTTTTCCAACTTCTTCCGGAACCTCAGGTTGTTCGTACTGACCAGGGCGCAGACGAGACATAAGAACATCTCAGTACTTCCTTCCTTAAGCCTTCCAAAGTTTCAGCTTCTAACTTCAGCCAGAACCTCTAGTCGTCATACCGACCGGGGCAAGGACACGGCAGATTCTCGGTATTTTCTTCCTTCGGCCTTCTAAAGTTTTTGGTCTCCTTCCGTTTCGGGTTAGGGCTGAGCCCATCCTGAGTTCATCTGAGATCTTTTTCCTTTATCGGATTAGTGCAACTTTGCCACTTTTATCATGTTACCGTTCAACCGGAATCCCACCAGAAGTATACATTTATTCAACCGGAATTCTACCGGAAGTATCCATTAGGTCCAAATTTTAGTAGCACAAACACACTAATGTGGTTAAATTAACCAACCGCAGTCTTAGCATCCTAGTTCAGCCCATCCTCTCATAATTGCATATAGTTTTTGTTATATCCACTAGTAGGGGTTGAACCGGCGACCTTACGTTTTGCGACCTGGGAGCGTAACCATTTACGCTATCGGCCCGCAGGTTAATAATCATTTTTTTATAAAAAGTCTCTAGCAAACTTCCAAAAATTCCTAACTATTATAATGTTTCACAATATAATTAATCATTAACAAGTAATTGAAATCATTACAGTATCTATTAAATTTTTTTTAAAAAAATTATTTTGCTTGTAATATGCATTTTTGAAGTTCTATGTACAAAGTTACCTTTGCTTTACTTCTAAATAAACATCTTTTTAAAACAACTTGCTAAAAGAAAATACTTACTATTGAGTATGCAAGCCTTTGAATAATATTATTAAACCATTATAAAAAATTTTTAAAAATCATGAGTTTGTATAATCTTTTATAAAAGCTAAATTCCATAATTTGCACAAAATTATATATGTATAATATAATATAAAATATCTTCTTTAAACAATGCACTGAATAACAAAAGCCTAGAATGATTATAATTTTTGTTGATTTTCTAATAAAACAAACTTACAAAAAAAAAGAAAGTATTAGTTTAAAAAAAAAAAAGCAAATAACGAAAAAATAACATATCTTGAAGAATTCTACAGTGCAGACAACCTAGTCCCGACCAATAAAATTGATATTATTCAAATTTCTAATCCTTCTTAAAAAAAAAAAGTAACCAAAAAATACTATTTTAAAATGCTAATTCAAAATAAGCTAAACACTTCCACGTTGTTAGAATTTTTGTAAATTTAATTTTAAAAAAATAGTAGAGGATGGAAGTTAGAACAATTTTATAAGTAAATATAAAATTTGGCCACTTCACATATACTATTAAACCAAAAAATTTGGCTGCCTTAAATATAAGAAATTTGCCAGTTTATTCATACTATTAATTTGGCCGCCTTAAATATAAAAAATTTGGCCAGTTTATTTATAATATATATTAATTTGGCTATATATATAAAAATTTGGCCACGTACGTATTAAACTAAAAGACTTTCACATTATTGTTAGATATTTAGGGAAAGTCATTCAGTCTTTGTGTTTCATGTGGCTAAGGCTAGTGCATTACAGATCGCATAACATAATTAAAAAAGCTCAAAAAAAAAAAGTTATGTATTTCTAGAGTTTAGAGATTCTCCACTTTAATTGTCGCTTCTTTTTTCATCAAGAAGCAATAGTAAGTTTATCAAGGAATATTATAGCAATCTTTTAATGGAGGTGAGTTCTGAGTTTTTGTTACTTTTAATATTATTAATCAAGTTAATACAGTAATAAAGGAAAGTTTAACAAGGTTTAGACAGAATAGTATCAATAGGTTGCTACTTTTTGGGAATAAAATAAATGAATTCCTTCATTTTTGTTTATTGTCAATGTTGTTTAAGTAGTTACAATACATGGAAAGCTGATAGTATGTTAATTTTTTTAAAAGAAGATTAAAATTACTTTTTAAGAAAACATGCTCTACAATTCTNGATAGTATGTTAATTTTTTTAAAAGAAGATTAAAATTACTTTTTAAGAAAACATGCTCTACAATTCTAATAAAACTTGCTATAAAATTCTTACTTATTTTTGTTTTTTAAAAAATTGCTTTAAACTGTATAAATAGTTGTACGTTGGGGTCTTAGATAAATAGTAAGGAATCTAGTTGATTAGAGAGTATGACCTGATCACATATATAAGCAAAACAGTCCAGCAGAATTGCAATATGGACCCGATTCTACTTGTCTTTTAGAGATTTGGAAAAAATAAAATTTTTAAAAAGGGAAGTACCAAAAATATAAATTGACCGATTAGAATAATTATACTAATTAAAATACCATATATACTGAAAAGTTATAAATTTTTTCGAAATTAAATATTATATATATCAGCCTATTGCATATTATATAAAAATTTGGCCGTACTGTATATAGTAAAAGTACCAAATTTGGCTGTATATAATAGAAGTACCAAATTTGGCCATATATAGTAGAAGTACCAAATTTGGCCGTATATAGTAGAAATACCAAATTTGGCCACACTACATAATTTTAAAATTTGGCTGCTAAAAACTTTTATTGGTCGGGACTAGGTTGTCGTTTTAATTTTTACTATTAGGGGAGTGACAAAAATCAGGTGATTTTTTAGGGGGGGAGAGAGGTAAAAAAAAAGTGAAATTATATATAAGGAACCTGACTATATATATATTAAAGAAGAGGGAGGGGGTAGACCTTTGATAAAAAATAATCAGGTGATTAATGACATGGCCCTTAGGCCTTTTAAAAAGCAAACCTACAGAAAATAATATTATTGTTCAAAGAAAAAAAAAAAAAAAACTATTTATCTTACAAAATCCTGGTTTTAATCACTAAATCAAATATGATTTCGAACAGTTTTAGAACTTCAATCCAAGGCTTCAACAATAGTTCTAATGATAACTCAACTTTAGCAATAGCTTTAGTAATAGCTTTAATAGCAACTTCAATGAAAAACTCTTAAAAAAAAAATAAAAAAAAACAAGTGTGACAAAAAAAAGCAATAATTATTAAAAGGATAATTATTGCTTATATATAATTGCCAATCTTAAAAATAATTGGCTAATTATATAGGGTTGCTATAGCAACAGGTCACCATTTCAATTAAATAAATAGCTAATTATAGTATTTATATTTAGAAAAAATGTATTTGTTGCTAGTAGTGATAGTTACCGGAACATGATCAACCAATTAGATCATATAATATTATAATTCAAACAAAACCAAACTGTTGAACTTACTATCATTAGAGTCAGGGTTAGAGCTATAGTTGAGGTTTGGATAGAGGGTAATATATAGTAAAACTTTGCAAGTAATTTTTTTTGTATAAAAAAAAGTAGTTTCATAAACAAAATTTTAAGTTAGAAGTGATTTTTTAAAAAAAATCAAAATTTTTACATTTTTCATATTGCATATAATTCTTTGATCTAATTGGTCAATTACACTTTGGTAACTGTGACAAATAGATTTACCCTTATATTTAATACACTGGTCGAAATCAAAAATATTACCCTAATATCATCTAAAAATCGCCTATGAAGATTGCAGGCCGATATGATGCAGATTGATAGGGGATCAAAATAGGCCGATAGTCTGCTAATTTAAGAAAATTTGTTGCATATCGGTTATAAGTCGGTAAAAAATACTCATATATCCGTATGAAGATTAGTGAAATTATAAAGAAGATACAAGGCAGATATTTAGATTGATATTTTGGTGATAAATTCACGATTAAATAAATCATAAGAAGATATTGTATTGGCTATTTTACAAATTTTTTCATAATTTATACGATATTGTACTGATACATTGGTTATATTTTTTAATGATTATTTAGTCTTTAACATATCTTCTTTATTCTTTAGAATAATATTTGACCGATATTTGAATAATATTTGACCGATATTTGAATAATATTTGGCTGATATTGAATAATATTTAGCCGATATTGAATAATATTTGGCCGATATTGAATAATATTTGGCCGATAATTAGTGATTTTTAATATGATTAGTTATATATTTATAAAATTCATAGTAATCGGTTCCTAAAATTTAAAGTATATTTTACCGATATTATATATCATCTTTTTATTATTAATAAAATATCGCCTTTGGTGATAGCAGACCGATAGGTTTTAGGTTTA
>QKWP01000260.1:3292-75375 GCA_003550325.1 Gigaspora rosea
GTAGAGCTCGTCGAGACGCATCTAACGGTGGTTAGATCATCCAAATCGGCCCTGTGGATGGCGAGATATCGTCGAAAAACGATTGGCTGACTATATAAATCTCTATGTAAACAAACATTGTTTACAGAGATTATATATAGTCGGCCAATCGTTTTTTGACAATAACTCGCCATCCACTGGGCCGATTTGGATGATCTAGCCACCGTTAGATGCGTCTCGACGAGCTCTACAACTTTCAATTAGTGGCCATGTATCGTTAACTTAGTAAGAAAAAAACTTTTAGATGGAAGCACGCCACATTTCGCCTATAGTGATTTTCATATGTAATTTCCGTCACAGATTTTTATATAGTCGGCCAATCGTTTTTCGACGATAACTCGCCATCCACTGGGCCGATTTGGATGATTTAACTACCGTTAGATGCGTTTCGACGAGCTCTACAACTTTCAATTAGTGGACATGTATCATTAACTTAGTAAGAAAAAAAATTTTAGATGGAAGCTCGCCACATTTTGCCATTTTGACTTATAAAAATAAATGTTCTCTAAATGCATACCTCCTTAAATGCATACCTCAGAGCTGGTCCCAACGATATGCATTTAGAGAGGTCTGACTGTATATTGTTTCAAATAATTATGATTATAATCGATTTATAGATATAACGATTTAATACTGAAATGGGCCCTTTTAATAGAAAACACCCCATATAGTCTATGCAGGTTGCTATAAAACTATTGTTTCTGATGTTCTAATGAAATGTAATAAATAGTTTGGTGTTTGACATATCTGCGGCATTTATGAATTTATTTATCTTGTCTAACAGTTTTTTTCTTATGGAATCATTTTGTAGCAAGGCCTGACTAATCCTATTAACCTCAGGATTAATGTTTGTATTGAAATCTTCGGCTATAATATTGACTATTCCCGCTTCTTTCTGTGAAACCCAGTTTTGAAAAAGTGTTGTTTTCTCATTCAGGCTTAGAGGAGCATATATTTGTTAGCATATCTGCGGCATTTATGAATTTATTTATCTTGTCTAACAGTTTTTTTCTCATGGAGTCATTTTGTAGCAAGGCCTGACTAATCCTATTAACCTCAGGATTAATGTTTGTATTGAAATCTTCGGCTATAATATTGACTATTCCCGCTCCTTTCTGTGAAACCCAGTTTTGAAAAAGTATTGTTTTCTCATTCAGGCTTAGAGGAGCATATATTTGTTAGCATATATATCTGATTTTTGAATATGCATGTCATTGAAATTATTCTGCTGCTGCCAAAGACTTTTATGTTTTCAAACTATATATCTTTATGCCCTGATAGGATAGCTGCTCATTCAGACCATATTGAGTTATAGTTCTATTGTGCCTTTAGAAAGTTTTTAGTATTTTATTCTTTAAATTTGTTTCTTGTAACATAATAAAATTTATTCTATATGATTTAAGCAAAGTTAACATAACACCTTGTTTGTCCCTATCATTTACAGTGTTGGAATATGACCAGGTCATATTCCAATACTGATCATTTAGCCCTTCATATTTAATATTGCAATTTTAATTTTTTTGGATTGGAACAATTTGATAGTTAAAGAGGGGTAGGGAACTATCCTCAAAATAGGTTTTCTCTCTCACAGACCTGGCCATAGGAGCAGCTCTTGAATTTGCTGATTTTCATGTATTTCTATTTCTTTTATCATAGTGCTTTTTGTAAGTTACTGTAGTAAAGCTATTCTCATTAGTGGAAGTGATATGCTCCGTTGTCTCACTACTAACAACTGAGAAGAACTCTTGATACTTTATTTCTGGGAAATATTTATTGTTTTTTGGGCTTTTATAGCCTAGCATTGACAGTTCATCTTTTTTGAAAACTGCTCCTGTTTTTGTAGCCATAATATTCAATGTAGGTATGTTACCCTTGACAGTTGTTTGATCGGTGGGTAAACTGCCTGTTTTAGTTTGTGCACCTTTGTTGTATCTTCTTCCTTTATGTGCTATATGACTTTTACATGCATTGCATTTTGATTTTCTATTTGGGAAATATACCTCTTTGTATTGTTAATCTCCCCTGTCTCCTTTGTAGCTAATTCCCTAAATTGGACCTTTTTTCATACCAGTCCCTATTCGTATTTCTTGCTGTATTGTTTTCAATCTCCTTATTTTGTTTGTATTCCAAATATGCATTTCTTAAGACAATTAATTCCTAAAGCTGTTTGCAGTCTTTTCTGCTATGGTCTTCTCCTTCGCAGAAGTAGCAAACTTTAGTTGCTATTCGCTACTCTGTAGTAACCTTGTTATTACATATATGGGTAAATCTTGGGATATTTTTTTTAGCCCTGGGTCATTTGTGGTTTCAAAAATTATTATCAATTAGTCTATTAGATATAGCAACCCTTTGATTAATAGTAGCTTTATAAAGACAATAGTCCCCAGTCTTCAAATGCTTCCAGTAATACATCAGAGATTTCAGATTTATTTCCTAATAGCACATTACAGCACTTAACAGGTAAAAACAATTTCTTTCTATCCATGGGAATGTACTCAAAATAAGTTCTGTTTAGAATAGTTAGACTCTTAACAGTATAGTACTTCTGTTTGTTTTCATCACTAAATATCACTTCCAGATGTGTATGTTTTTCTTTTATGAAATATTTTTTCGCAGTACTGATATCATATTTTACTAAGTCAAAAAGGGAAGATATAATATCATTAAATGAGGAATGAATATTACTAATATCAATTATAAGAGCAAAGTCATTCTTTGTTTTAATTGTGCTTCTTGGAAAAAAGACAAGTATGTCAACTGTTCTTTTTTAAACGAAGGAAAAGGGATATTCACTTTTTATCCTGTACTATTGTACCTCTGTCTTGATTTTCCTTTCCAATTGCAAAAGGCATGTCTGAGTTTGTTGTGTTTGTTGTAATTTCTGTTGTCACTACTACTGGGTTTTCTATAACTAGTTCATCTGTCACTAGTGCTTTGTTTAAATTCTTATTATCCAAAGACTCTTGAGTTTCTATTGCTTTGTTACCCAGAACCACTAGAAGCAGGAGCAAGTCTGCTTTTGCTATGTGCTCCTTGCTTAGTTTATTCATAACTTCCTTTAAGGTTGCGATCCTGTTCTACTTTTTCATTCTAACTTAGTTCTTTATTTAGACGAAAATTAGTAGTTGCTTGGAATATATCTAACAAAGGTGCATCTTTTGTTTTTAGTTCGTTGTTGTTACTATTCTTATGTTTGTTTTCTTTATTTTCAGTTTTATTTTCATGTTTGTTTTCTTTGTTTTTAATTTTGTATGTGTTTTTTTCTATAGTCATTTTGCGTTTTTTGTCATATTTGTAGTACATTTCACCCTTCTTCTCCCAACATGTGTTTTTTTATTACTTGTAGGGCACATGCCCCATTTTTTATTTTTCTTTTGGCCCTTTTTTTCTTATATTTCGTAGCAATTTCTAAGTCTTGTTTCCAACTCGCTATGAACTGGAAAAAGTAACCATAAATCCTTATAGATTTTAAACAATTTTTTATAATACTACTAAAATTATTTTCAACAGTTGAAATAGTTTAATCATTAAAATTAATTTGGCTGTACTAGGAACAGAGTGCAATGTAGTGTATAGTTTCTGAGGAGTGAAATGATGTAAACAAATACTGTTCTTTGATTGGTTATATTTTCATATAATAGTATGGTCCAATTTGCATTTTATATTAAGCAGTTTGATGTAGCTTTTGTAGTGCTATTTGTACATGATTATCCCTTCTAAAGGATTATTTTAAGTATTTCAAGTTTAAGTTATGTCTCGTTTTTTGTTTGATTTATTTCTGATGTTATTAGTTTTGTTTATTAATATATCGCTTAATTTTTTAAAAAAATAAAAAAAAAATTTAAAAATGGCTTAAAATCGATTGAAATGTACAATAAAAATTGTGTAATTTATCAATAGCAATAATAATAATTATTGATAGTTATATTGATGTTTCATTGATTTTTTTTATTGATCTTTAATATAATCGATTTATGATTGCTAATTAATTATTATCTTTATGATCCCAACCTGATCAAACATCACATGAGCATTTGTTGGTTGATCTAATCTAAATATTCAAAAATATATATTATAATATTTTCTAATGCTATTTATATTTCATTATAACACCTGAATAAATTAAGCTTTTAGACATGAATAAACAATTAAATATTAAAAAAAATTTATACAAATTTAACTTCTAATTATAAAATATTAATATTATTAAAATTTTATACTTGATTAATTATATAATATTATATAATGCTGTACACATATAGGCAAAGATGTAAATAATTTATTAGTTAGTATTAATAAACTGTTAAAATATTACATTTTTTAAAACTTCTAATAAGCAAGTTATGATCAAGAATATCAGCACAATTTAACAATTGTTTTATTACAATAGTACCAAATCATCCTTAATTGCATACAGTATCATATGTCAATTTATAATAGCAAATCAAGTATTATAATAAAATTTTGCTAACCTTGTCAATAGTATTGTGCAGCTATCTTATTAAATTTTTGGCCCCAAATAAAATAGAAAGCCTGATTCCAAAACTCAATTAATGTGAGTTAAACAAAAGATTTGGGAATTTGGGTTTTGGTTCCAAATAAAGTACAAGCAACATAGTAATATTGTGGGTTAAAAAAAATTTTGGGCTATAACTCTAGATATCTTAGCTGTAACAAAAAAATAAAACTTTAAGCATTTACATTATAACTTGCCAGACTTGGCATATGGAATTTTAATTGATAAAAAATTAATTATTTGGTCAATCAATTTTATTATCACAATAACTAAAAAAAATAATCAGAAACTATAATAGTTGTACTAAAATTTAATAACCATGTTTTGCAACAAAAATTTTTGACAAAATTCTATTAGTATTACTTCAATTAATCATAGTACTTGTGCATGATCTCTATAATTAGCTAATCACTTTGAGAGAAATACTTGAGGACCCTTAAACTGTTAATTTTAATTTCAATAGTTGATTTAATTTCAAAAGGTGATTTAATTTCAACCATTGATTTAATTTCAACTATTGATTAATTTCAACTATTGATTTAATTTTAATGCTTGATTTAATTTCAACTGTTGATTTAGTTTTTGTATGTAAATTAATTTTAATAATTGAAATTTAATTCAGCATTTCAATTAAAAAATTTTTGTGAAATTATTTCAACAATTTCTACTGCCGAATATAGAAATTACTACTATAATTTCACTGCTATCTATAATCTCATATATCTATATGATATGTATATGGAAGTTAACTGACAGGCTAAACCTAAATGTCTCTGATGGTCTCTAATTTCAAACAGATATTTGGCAGAAATAAGATATCAATCAGGAATATTTAGAATCTAAATTGATCTACTAGTAGACCTATATTAAACTGATAGGTATCTTAGTTTACTCTAAATTGCTAGTAAACTGGATATACATCAGGTTAATTTAAGATAACTATCAAATTAACATAAAGGCCTCCGGTATTTCTATACTAACTTTAATTTAAAACTAAATTTTTCTGATTGGTATCTTATTTCCACCAAATATCTGTTTGAAATTAAAGATCAATCAGAAATATTTAGATACAAAACAAGATTATTATCAACTTTTTAGTAGGCCTTTTAATATATCTAAATGGTATCTTATTTTACTCTATATTGCAAAAAAACTGGACACCTATCAGGGTAAATTAATGTATTTATCAATTTATCAAATAAGACTACAGAATATATTTATAATTTATATTCTATATTGCTTTACAAAAAGTTTTATTAATATAGGGACTGCCTATTTCCACTATGGTATTTTGTTATTTCCACCATGGTTATACAAAAAGTTACTATTTTTAGATTTTAATATAATATTGTATATTTTTTATTGTATATTATAATTTTAATTATTTTCAATTGGCCTAGGTTACCAAAACAAAACTCATGTAACGTTACATGACATTAGCAGTATGTAACCAAAATTATTTTTGCGAAAACAATACACTGGGCCTTTGTATAATATACTTACATATGTTGTATAACCAGTATATGTACTGTGATTGGATGTGGCTTTGAATCTAAATTTAGGGTTAGAAATTATGTCTAACCTGCCGAAGCATTATCATGATAGTACCTACCAGCATTAAGCTTAAAGGCCGACCCAACCAAAATAAAACTTGTGTAATATTATACAACATTATTTTGAATTCTAAAAATAAAAATATTGTATAACAATAGTGGAAATAGCAAATACTATGGTGGAAATAGTAGCCCCCTTAATATATTTATTACAATATATATACTATATATTATATATCAAACTAGAATTTATATTAGAACAAAATACTACTAGTACTACCCTATTCTAATATAATTTTTTATCCTAATCTTAATGAAACTATACCGTGCTATTTTTATCGTAATATCCAAGACAAACTGCCCATCAAAATACAATCAGCTTAATAGTATTTAGTACTCAATAGCCCTATCACTACTTGTCTGTTTTTAAGATATCTTTTGAAGATCGCACATCTGATACCATGATTGCAAAGTTTGTTTATTTACTAAGTTGAAAATTTTCAATACAGCTATCAATAGCTTTATTGCCACTTGTCCATCCTTGATTCCATATACAATATCAAGCTTGTAGAATATAGTATTTTCATAAGAACTATCAGCAGATTTCAGAATGATAGTAGCTACATCTTTTTATTGTAGAATCAAATTTGATTTGTCTACCTAAATCATTACTTTTAGTAATTTTAAATGTGAAGTACAATAATAGTATAGTAAAAAAAAATTTGAAAAGACAGTACTAGTAAAATGGTATCATACCAATTAACAACAGCTTTATTAAAAGTAGTGACACAGTAGAAATATGCAATATACTGGTATTCACATTGGGTAGCAAACAACAAGATGATTAGATGATAAAAACACATATATAACACAAAAAAAAACAATTGGTACCAGAAATAGAGTGATGCAAATCATGAAGTATAGGGTTATACATATAGATACTGGTAAAATTAAACCATTTCACCAGGTGAAATGGTGAAATAGATTCACCAGAATTACACCAAAATTTTATTTTGGTGAAATAGTGAAATTGGTGAAATTGGTGAATTGGTAAAATTGGTGAAGTTGTTGAATTGGTGAATTGTTGAATTGGTGAAATGGTGAATTGAATTGGTTAAATGATGAATTGGTGAAATGGTGAATTGGTGAATTGGTGAAATAGTGAATTGGTGAAATGGTGAATTGGTGAATTTGCTCAGTCCTATAAATAGTTAATAATTCTGACCTCAAAGTGTGCCTATAAAAATATAAAATGTAAAAACTTGAACAAAAACCTAACCAAATTCCAGGCTGAAATAATTCCAGACTCTGGAAATTCACCATTTCACCATTTCGCTATTTTACAATTCCACAATTTGTCAAATACAGCAAAACGTGACTTTATGCACTTAAATATCACAATATGCATCACATAGTACTATACAGTCACCTTTTTCTAATTCAAACCTCTCTAAACCAAACACTATTAAACTCTCTCTAAACTGAACAAAATCTTCTAGAACATTTGTAAATTTTATTATAAAGTTTGAATAAGCCATATGGGGTGACATCAATAGAAATAGGACAAATTTATCTAATAAATTTGACCCATTTCTATTGACTTCACCCCATATATAACTTTTTGAAAACTGATTTTTTCCAAATTTTTACATAGTAAAAAAAAACAGTCCCATTAGTTCGGATTAGAGAGAGTTAACTATATTTATCTATTGTATGAGAATTGCTTAACCAAACAATACTTTAACAAGTTTTGTTACGATTAAAATGCATGATAATCACAATAAAAAAAAATGTATTTTTTATAATTGTCTTTCGAATTGCACTAACTAAATATGTTATGAAATAGATTTATATAACTCTTCATCGTATTACAAGTATACCATATTTACTGTATATAAATACAAATGGTGATTGAGGAAAATTCTAATAACTAGACAATTTAAAAATGTAATACATATAAAATTTAATTGAGATCAAGCTGGATATTCTGAATTTATCTATATTAAAAGAATATTGGGCAGAATAATGCTAGTGTAACGAATAATTTTTTTCCTTGTCTCTCACTTTCATATTTGTCTAATTTATTAAGTTGTCGCATACCTTCTATAATTGTATTGCTATAGCCATGTTAATCTTACCTTTTTAGTATTAGGCATTATTATATATTCTTAGTTGCTTTATGAATATTATTTTGGATATGTATACATAATCGTTTAAGTTAGGTTTGAAAGCCCACTACGTAGGAGTGGCTAACAAAGAGTAATATATAAGCTTAGTCGTAGCAAAGTAAACATAGTTAAAATGAGAATAGTTGGCTTTACCCTTTGTTTATCATATAGAACATTTCTAATATATTCTCTCCAAAACTATTCTTAAATAAATATACATTTTTTTTATAATAAATGCCTAATAAATTATTAAAATCTGTGTTCTATAAATTATTACCAAATTCATATGACCTTCTAACATAAACCATCTGAGTTAAACTTGGCATGAAAGTACCAAACTCTCTTATATAATAGTTACACTAGTAAATATAATTTTCTCATATAAATGCGAAATAGCTCCCAAAAATGTAATTTCGAATTTTAAATAAAGCTTAGATGTTATTTAAGGTTTATATAGTTTATAATCTGTTTCTGATTTAGTGTGACTGTATCGTGCAGCTACTTATTAGTAAATAGATAAACCAAAAAAAATGATACTAATAAAATTACTAACAAAGAATAATGCAGCTAAAAATAATATTTATGAAATAGCAAAATTATCAAGCAACTATATTGACAAACGATGAAAACCCAATAACTTGACATAAAGGCTGGTTAGTAAATCAAAAAAAAGTACAATTACTGGCTCCAGAAAAGGGTAATACCAGAAAATGACCCATATTAATAATACTGACAAGGATAGTGACACCTACAAAGCAGCAAAATACACCAAATGATAATACCAATATATACCAAAATCCATACCAGGTAACTTGTAACTATGCAAACAAGCAACAAAATGATGAAAGCCCAATAACATGATATAAAAAAAAAGTTAGTAAAGAAACAAAGTAACATAGAGAAAAGAACTCAATACTTATATAGACAACCCAATTATAGTATAGTACCAATTAGTGACAGCTCCAAAAAAGGATGACACTAGTAAAACATAGGGTTCCGCAATTTGATTTGATCTTCAAATATTTGAATCAAATATTTGATCAAATTCAAATTCAAATTTGACTATATTTGATTTGATCAAATTCAAATATGGCCAAATTTGATTTAATTTGACAAATATTTGATTTGATTTGAAAATTACTATTAAAAATTCAAATTCAAATCAAATTCAAATTCAAATATTTGAATCAAATCAAATTCAAATTAGAGTCAATTTGATTTGATCAAATTCAAATTGATCTAATATTTGATTTGATTTGAATTTTAGGAACCCTAGTAAAACAACACCTACAAAGTAGCAAAATATACTAAGCAATAATACAATACACAATGAAATTCATACCAGATAGCTATGCCAGCAAACAACGAAATAATGTAAACCCAATAATAAAATTGAAGGAAAGATATAATTTTTCAGATTTCACTTTGTTCGTAACTTTATCCCTTACTTTGTAGAGGTTCGCAAGCAAATTTGTCTGTATAATTACTATAAATATACCTCTGATCTAGTTTTTTAATCATTTAAAATATTTAAATAAAATTTGGTATTATAATATTTAAAAACAAGGATTATATTTTTGAATTATTTAAACTTATATTATAAGACAAAAAGTTTATGTTGTTATAAGCTAAAAATATTAAATTTTAAAGAAATTTTTTAACCAAAAAATATTTTACAATATTTTGGCGAATTCTTTAAATATTGGTTTTAAAAATTTAGTTTCTTATACAACTTTGTAGTTTATATAAAGGATGACAACTTTTATTATTTGACTTTAAATGATTTACTTGTAAAAATTAGGACTTGTATTAGAAGCGAAAATTTTTTTTATAGACGGGAACATATAAAACCTAGAGAAAAATTCTATAGTAAAAGTTCCAAAACAAAAACTTTAAACTTTTATTACACCAAAGTTTTTTAATAATTTTAAAAAAAATTTTATAATAAAGTTAATAAAACAGAACTAATATTATATTTTTTACTTAGAAAGTATATAGCTAAAATTAATATTTAAGGTTTTATTTAAAAAATTTAAAATTTTAAAATTTTCGCAGCCAATATGTCTGCATAGCAAATTAAGGGATATAAATTATTTTATTGCTTGTTTCTCTTCATGAGATTGCAAATGTGAAGGTGCTAAATATAATATAGATATTATTAATAATATTATATAATATATAACACTAAAAATAAAAAGAAAAAGAAAAAAAAGCAGCATAAACAAAAAAAATTGATATTTATATACAAATCCTGCAGATATGTGATGCTAATTCGATAATTTGATCAATATGTGATTAGATATAGCATTTCGATTCTTGTTCTTATTAGCACCTACCTGTGTAGTATATTATTATAAATGCTTATCTTATATTCGGACCATTTTTTATTGTTAGCAAGTACAAACCATATTATGAACATATTCATTAAACTACTATGTTCACTATACTCACTAAATTCAATCTATTTGCATATTGGAATAATACAACATTTAAAAATTAACACATGTAATATCAATATTAAACTATTGTTGACATAATGATGTTTAGTAACTATATTTAATAAGATCATATGAATACTGCAAAGCATAAAAAGTGCAACATTCAGTAATGATACATAGGGCAAATTAAAGCAAATCAGGTTCAAATTGGTATTATAAAATCCTAATATGAACCAGATTTGAAACAAACTTGTAGAATACAATCGGATTCATATAGCATTCTAAAATTTTATTGACTTTTTTATTAAGCTATTGGTTTGCCAATACAATATGTCTTAAATACCGATATGATGCAATTTGAATCTGATTTGTCTTACTTTAATCTGTGAGAGATTCTGTTTAGTGAAATGCTATAATATTCAGTTTAAATCCAAAATAACGATACCAAAACTAGTATATTACCAGCTTGATTTATCAGATCATCTAATTTTTTATTAATTTAAACCCGTTTAGTTTAGCAACTTAAATTCATAATCATGTTGAGTATCTGATATGTCTCTGATTTATATCTGGTTATATAGTTTCCAATATGAATTTTAACTATTAAATTTTATTTTCATATCGGGTTTACCGGTATTAATATAGGATAAATCAAACTGTCTCTGATTGATATCTAATAAAATTTTACAAATTATATTCGAAATACAATCATAGTGATATTAGTTATCCAATATATAACTGATTTAAAAATAAAAAACTAGATATATATTAAAACTGATATGTAACTGATTTTTATTCTGCTTCAAAATAATATCAGGTAATAATATCATAACTGGTATGATATCAGCTTAATTTATTAGATCATCTGATTCTTTATTAATTTAAACCCTATATAACTTTGGTTTAGTAGTTTACATTTAACCCAATTCATAGTCATATTGGGTATCCTAATTTATATCCAGTTATTTAGTTTCTGATATAGCTTTTAACAGTTAAATTTTATTTCCATATCAGGTTTACTGGTATTTATATAGAATAAATCGAACTGTCTCTGATTAATATCTACTAAATTTAAGATTTACAGATTATATTAGGAATACAATCATAGTAATATCAGTTATCTGATATGTAACTGATTTAAAAATAAAAAACTGAATACAAATCAAAACCCGATATGTAACCAATTTTTATCCTATCTTAAAGTTCTCAATATAGCTTAATTCAACTAGTACAAACTGAATAAAAAAAAATAAACAAAGCCCTAAATCTTTATTTTTCTGAAGTAAGAGTTCACGTTCTTGCAAATTCAGAAATTGTGAAAGCTAGGTAAATGTTTTTGCAAAATGCTAAAGTCGCAAAGTGCTAAAAAAATCTAGGTTGGTTTTCTTGCAAAGTGCTAAAAAGTAAGGGTTCTGTTTTCGCAAAGTGCTAGAATAAAATAAATTAATAAAAAAATTTTAAAAATAAAACAAAAAACAAAAATATAAAACATAAAACAAAAAATAATTGAAGTGACACCTTGCAAAAACTTGTAAAACTTGCAAAAACTTGCAAAAACTTGCGCCTAACTAAATCATTTTTCTGAAGAAGCATTCTTGAAAATTTAGGAATTGCTGGGGAAATCGGTTGTGTGTTCTTGCAAAGTGTTAAAAGTCTGAGTTGGTATACAAAGTCAAATTGGTGTTCTCGCAAAGTGCTGAAAAGTTGTTGGTTATCTTGCAAAGGGCTGGTGTTTTTATAAAGTATAAAAAATAATAAAAAAAAAAAAACAAAACAAAAGCAAAAAAAAGCAAAACCAAAAAAAAAACAAAATGAAAACAAAAAAAAAACAAACTGAAATGATAAAACTGAATAGAAATCTAATTTATAAATAAAAGATCTAATTTGATCTTGTTTTACAGATTAGTAGATTAATTTTGATATATTAGGCCATGAAAAATTAATCAATTGGTTTTCATAACCCGGCCGGGTCAAAATTTGGAAACCTCAAAAAAAAATTTTTTATATGTTTTAATAACCAGGTGGGATTTTAAGAAAAATTTTATATAAATTTCATAAAATTTTATATATGAAATTTAAAAAAAAAAGCCGGCCGGCCGGGTCAGTTAAAAAGATACATGTTATGAAAACCAAGTAGTTAAATTTGTATGGCCTTATACAAAATTTCAAAGTATTTTGAAAATATAGTCCAATGTGTACTTGGTATGACCCAGGTTACATTTCTACTGATCCTGCCAGTTCTCTAAAATATTTCAAAAAATATTTTGAATTCACTTTCAAAATATTTTGAAAACATTTTCAAAATATTTTGAAAGCTGAAATATCGAAATTTATTGTGAAATATTTTGAAATATATTTTCAAAATACAGTATATTGCAATATGTGAAATCTTTTGAAAGATATTGCAGGCAAGATTAGAGCTTCAATCCTACTTTTTTGGGCCCATTCGGATTAAATTCGAATTCTATTTTACACATCCGATTAAATTCGAATATAATCCAAATTGAATAAATTCAGATTTAATCTGTAAAAAAAGTATAGGTACGTGAAGAACTCAAATTACTTCATATAGAATAAAGTTATTTAACGCATTTGAGACAAGCTAAATATGCCTGCTTATTTTAGATGTGTATGTTATGCGTTATTTATTGATTCCTGTTATTCAGAGATTGACGTATGTTTTTTACTGATTTTTACTGATCCATTAATAACCTGAGTTATTGCTGGAATTTAATATTTAATAATGCAATAAATTGTAATAAAAATAAATAAATTAATAATTGAGTAAATAATATTCATATATCATAATTACTTTTATGAATCAGTGTTTTTTTCTTTATTGATATTATGGAGCTGCAAACATATAGTTTTCTGTCTCGTGAATCCTTCGATAGAATATATGACAACCAAAGAAAATTAATCGAAGCTTAATGGGTATTAATCGCTATAATGAATGTTTAAATTAATAAATTCAAGCCTTTAGCATGATTAAAAGCTAAAATACTGGATTATTAATACTTTTAAGATACTTCGTATCAGTATAACAGAAGAGCTTCATTTACTTAAATGAGATGAAAATAATTTGAGAACACAAGTTTGCCTAATAGAGAATTTTTATTAAGTGATCTGTGCAGTGCATCAGGCGACAGAACATGAAGGCAAACAAAAAAAAACTTGGAAAAAAATATTATTTTTGTTGTTATCGATATTAAATTTAATTTTTTGTTTAATAAACGTTAATAGATTTTTTTTTAGTGAAGTGATACCTTAAACTTTCAATAATAATTTAAAATTTACTTTTCTTACTTAGTTTTCTGCAATTCTCATAACAACGTCTAGAATTACAAATCGGATAATCCTTATCCTTAATCCGATATATATTACGGATCTATTCGTTTAAAATTAATGAATCCGGATATCCGAATTTAATCCGAATTGTCAGATCTATCCAAATTGATCGGATACGGATCGAAGCACTAGGCAAGATCTTTCAAAAGATTGTGCATTATAGATTTGCTGATATATGTTACTATTTAGTAGAATATCATTATCACCTATTTATAATTATGATTAATTAATGCTAATTTTTTTAGAATAAACATTTAAATAAGGTAAATTTTAAAAAAGTTTTAGCAATGCATCGATAAAAATTTTTATATTATACCCTATAAAGTAAACACCTTTTACTTTTATAAAAGACTGATATTTTAAATCAAATACTCAACACTACAATTTATCATTTATTATTTATTAATATTGATAAATATATAGTATCTAATAATTTTCACTCATTTTTCTATTGCAAAATCATTTAATAGTCCAAATAAGACTATCATTATTAGAAAAATTAGTGTCATTAGCGAAATATTGGAATGTGAAAGAAAGTAATGCACCCAAATTATTAGCTACTGAGAAGAATTTAACAATAGCAAACACATATTAACTTATTATTAAACAATTATAATTGGTGCAACTTATAGATATAAAAGTGAATTTAGTATTTATTAATATAATTGAGTTTTCTAAAGTCCCAAGCATAACTTGCTTGCCTAAAATACCAGGGTTGTGCAAGCTATATATCCAGTGGTTTTTTATCAGACATTAAACATTTCTGAATTGTCCTATGCAATTCTGATGTTCTATGTGGCGTGGCTATAGTTGTCACTAGACAATACTGGACAATGTCCAATCATGTTCATAGGACAATTCAGACAATTTTCCAATGTCCGATGATATGTCCAATGCTGATTTGCTTATGACCAAGGTGAAAAAAAAACTATATAAAAAATTGATTTAGTTTAGTGTATCTACATTTATTGATTATTTTATTTTTATTTTTAGCTTGAAAACTATCCCTATACATATATGGTTTAAATAGAACCTTTTTGCCATTTGTTCAAACATTCATATAAAAAAAAATTGAATTTCCCACCAGCTGATACATATAAATCGATCACATTATGAAATGTTTCTAAAACTTGGACACTATAGAACAAACTTAAACGGATTGAATGGATCCCTTATCATTTAATTAATTGTAACACATAATGATTATTATAAAAAAAAATTGCACCTCATATAATCGTACATACGTACATACTAATCTTTCAAAGGATGATATAATAAACATATGTACAGAATTATTTCGCTGAATAGAGTTGGTTTATTAATAAAAGTATAGCTTTATTTATGAAGTTCTATAACACAACGCTTAATAAATAAAAAAACTCTTTATTATTACGATTGACTAAAATTTTTGTTGATTACAGATGCAATTCTATTGGTTAATTGTCACATGTTAAATTAAATGACTAATCATATGAAACGATTTAATATCATATAATTAACCAATTACTAGGAAGTTATCTTATATGTCCAATCCTATATCCATTGTTTTTGATCGGACATTCGGACAATGGATATCGGACAGATTTCCATTGTCCGAATTCCATTCATGCCAACCATGTAAAATACAGCCGTTTATTGACTTATTAAATTTTAAACATGCGAACTATTCTATAAACCAACTAGATTCTTCTTTTAAAAATTTAATGAATTAGCTGATAATACTAACCCTGTTAACATTTTTATGGGTATTAGTCCAATCTATAATCGTATCATTATAGATTTAAGCCATACTGACGATAATGCATTTATAAATAGTACATTAAATTATTGTTATGAATTATTATCTAATAATGACTCATTAACCTTGAAAATCTACATCTGGCTCACCTAGTCGCTTCTTTCTAAAAGACAAACCCTATAAGAAAATTGGACCGGATCGGCACGGGTTGCGTCGGCTAGGCACGTGCATTTGTGGCACGGGACAAGATCCGGATTTGTATCGGTATGGTCCGAATTGGTACGGATTCAGTGGACCGTGTGGGACCGTATGCCCGTGCCAATTGGACCGTAAATGGCTCGGGTTTTGCAGCAGTTTACTAGTCGAATCGGCACGGGATTTGGCACGGGTAATGAACGTAACGAAGTGGATTAATTATTAAAACATAAATTTACATAAGTAATCAATATAAGATGAACAAGCTAACTGCATGTGAAGCAAAATTTTCCAAGGAATTTTTTTTGCTAAGACACACAGGGAAGCTTCATCAGTGAAATCATGAGATATCGCTCTTTTTTTTAAAAAAATCCTTTACTGATCTTTCGCTCTCCACGAAACGAGCCAACACGTGTGTAAAGTACACATACGTGTCATCTGAACGAGCCATTTCATATGACGTGATATTACGTGCCACTCTTTGCCATATGTCCGTGCCATTTTTACCGTGCCATTCCGTAAAACGTTCTTGTGCGTGCCACAAGATCCGTGCCATTTCGAGCATTCCCGACACCAACCCGTACCACAACCCGTACCACTTTTATTATAGGGAAATACGTCGTTTCTTTCAAGGTGGTGAGGATGTTGTTATCAATAATAACGGTCCTGAATTAAGATGTTCTGCAGACTTTTCAGCGATTGATGTTAATAATTTTCGACAATACCTCATAACTTCAGCCCGTTGTCTTCCTGATTCCCAAAACCCTAATGAACAACCAGAGGTTTATTATTTTGAGCGTATATTTTTTGCTCAGCGCAATGGAACAAATTTTGTTTTAATTGAGAAACTTGAAACTTATAAATTAAACGGATGATAAGAACTGTGATTGAAGAGTATCCAACACTATTTATTAATGATTTTAATTTTGGTGCATCAATCCCTGTTGGTCATCATATATTGCAAAACCGGCTATCATACACGTACTTATTGTGGAATAATACATTAATTAAATGGAAGTCAAGATCATAGAACTGACCAGATTCGGGATGTGACAAGAGCAAACATGCATGCTTTAAAAAATGATCGAGGAGGCACAGTATTTTATTTTGTATTAATCAATAATAATACACAATTTCTTCTTTCGCATATGTACTCGGTACCATGACAATAATTTTAAAATGTTGTAAACGTGATATTTACTGACAAAAAAATTTGATTATTATGATAAATTTTGAAATAACCGATCGCCACCTTCTAAGAGACTTTATTACTACTAGAAAGCCATTCATGAATGACTATTTATATTGTAGTTGCACTAACTATACTAATTTCTTTAAATATCTTGTCTTAGTTTTTTTTAATACTGTATATATTTTTTTATATAGTTAAGTTATAAGTTTTATATCGCAACAAATATATTATTTATTAAAAGCTTGAATTAATCAAAATAGTCGAACCTACTTCTAGTCCATATAATTTACGTTATTATTTTTATAAATTGTTTAAGACTTTATTTAGGCATCACAATACGATATAATTATATTATAGTTTTTACAACGATTGTTTAATCATGTGATTTATGTAAAAATCGTCGTGAGGCCGTAGAAAGAGATTTAATGACTGTTTTTGATGATCTCACCACCACTAGAGCCTCCTTGGTCTGGAAACAACTTTCTCTTAAGTGGTCTGGTTGATTTATATAGTGATACCTAGTTATATTTCAATAATGGCTGATCGATCTTGGATTTAAACAATTATACAAGAAAAAATATGTCGAATCATATCAATATAACTATTATTTTTCAAATTACAGTACTATGTCTTGTCCGTCATGAGTAAATCTGAAAAATTTGTCACTTTTTTATGAATAAATCTAATTAACGTGTCTAGAAATAAAAATTCTCAAGATTCCACAATATATTTCATTCACCAGTATTATCTCTAGTAGTACACTAGGTTGGTAGTTTGAAAATTAATATCCACATTTTCACTAACAAAAACAAATCCTGGAAATTTTGAATTATTTTGCCAAACTAAATACAAGTTCTAATGTACTGTTCTACTAGGGATAATATTGTGCAATTGAAATATGATAAGGAATCTTGAGAATTTTTATTTTTTTATACACGTAATTAGATTTATTCAGATTTCTATGTGGATAATCATCAGGGGATCGTAAAAGCACTATAATGACATAAGTAGTTACGTGACATTTTCACGCAAAACCAAAAATGAAAAGTAAACCTCAATTTATGAATATCAAATATATAATTTCTAATTAACTAATATATAAAAATTACAATTATTGGAAAATTTGTATTCAAAAAGAAAAATAGTGAAGGAATCTAATACTACTAAACCACTATATGCTACTTCATGTTTATGTACCGTTAATGTGCACATTCAAGATCCCCTTGGACCCGTGTACGAATCACAGGAACTCCATTAAATAAATGCAAATAGTTTTAAAAATCTATAAATGCAAAGTTCTTACGTATGTACTTTAGAATTTGTCTTGTACAATATAAAAGCTCGGTCGTGTATAGTATATTATAGGTTTTAAAATCGGCTGAATGTACAGATGTAACAGACCCGGGTCTTATATATGCACATTTACGGTAACTTTTAAATACAAATAATTTTTACGCTCCCAACTAACCAGGATGCAAATAATTAAAAGTAGTTAAATAGTCATGAACTAATTAAATTAATAAATATTTTTTATAGCCATAAAATAAATATTTAAATTAATAAAATTTTTATATTTGTTAAATGCTGAAATTTAAATAGTAAATATATGTTGTATCATTTAACGATAATACTGCACCTATGATATTTTACACCTATGCATACATTATATTACATTACATATCGACGGATTTGCGGAATTGGTCCTGGATTGATCCTAATTGTATCCTCAAAGTTTAATCCGTAATACCCCAAATATTAGTAAGCAAACAAATAAATTTTTTTATGTACATATATAAAAATAATATTAGTTTAATACGATCTTTTTGTCAATAAATTAAGGGGTAGCAATTCAATATATATTTATTTATACTACGTGTAATTGTATCTATTTACCCCTTGAATTATCTTTATTAATACGTATATATGTTCATATAATAAAACAAATTTATAGGTTTTAGACGTACAGTATAACCTATATCTTCATTTATAATTCATTTGTATTTCATAGGTAGTACTTGGCAAAAAAGAAATATTAATAAAACCTTTCGTGTCCATCACTGTCACAGTGTATATCACAAGTGAATCTGTGCTAGTACTCTAGTGTCACCAACCTAAAAAATTTCGTTATTAGTGTAAGTGTTAAGGTAGGACGCTAGCCACCAACTTAAAAAATTTCACTGTTAGTGTTAGGGTTTGGTATGTTTTGTTTTGATTTTATGTTACATCTGATCTCGAATGTTGATTTTAAGTTGGTGACGCTAGAACATGGTGATAGTGAAGCAAACGGGCCCCGAGCCAAACGGTTAAACCGAGTTAATCATCGGCTCAGATTCAGGTTTACTGTTGGGATGGGGATGAGTGATTTTAATATGTAATTATTACATCCAATATTTTACATATTAAGTATAATAAGTTAGTATTTGCAAATGCATTATTGCAAAATTTAAAACATCAGTGCCTTTCAAGTTACATTTGTGAATCGTAATAGTCATAATAAATAATAATTAAATAACAATAAGTTAAAATAATTAAGGGTTTCACTATAAAAGAGCTGGGATTCTGAGGTGAATAAGGTTGGTTATATGAAACGAAGCACAAACAAAATTAAAAAATACATTGAATGATACATCAAATAATATTTGAATTACACTATTCAAAGCATTAAATTTTTTAAATTCGGCAAATGTAAGGAAATTTATGATATTTATTTAAGCCTTAATATTATAATTTAAAATAAAATAACATTTATGATAAAACGTACCTATGGTGGTTTTGCACCATATCATATGTTTGTATTTAGGGTTAAGGTGTGGAACATTTTTACTTAGGAAACCTCATACCGATTAATTAGACAGTTTTTGTGGCGGATTTGCGGAATTGGTCCTGGATTAATCCTAAATTGTATCCTCAAAATTTAATCCAAATTTTAGTAGCAAACAAAACCTACCTTACCTAAACATGGGTTACCATTCAAACCCTAACGAAACTCACTATTTAAATTTTGACCCGACGTATATTTTAATTTGACATACAACACATATGCAAATGAATTATATGCTTATATTAATATCTATTATATTTTTAACATTATTGATCACTATAAAGGTGTCAATTCATTTGTTCCTGAAAGAAGAGCAGAACATAATGCAATTCTTGTTAACAAGAAATTATATTTTTTATGGTGGATGGGTTACTTATGGAATTAATCGTTTTCCCAATAATACGTTATTCTATCTTGATGTTTCGATACCTTTTACCATATCTGATATGCCCTGGACAGATCTTTCCTCAATTATAGGTGTAATAAACCGAACTGGAGCGTCAGTTTCATTGATGAAATATTTAATAACTCAATTTTTTTTATTGGTGGTTATTATGAAAATATAAGTGCACCTATTAACAAATTTGATACCACAACACAGCAATGGAGTACACGAGTTATTTCGGGATCAACGCCTTTATCAGACAATTTAAGATTTGTTCCATGTATTAGTTTAAATGACGGAATATATATTTATGGTGGAAATACATCTCTAAGCGCCATGAATAAATTAGATACTTTAAAATTATCGTGATCTATTTTATCATCTTCAATATCGTCCACCAAAACTCAAGGTTATAGTGCAATATTATTAAATGAATCAATTTTATTTATTGGAGGTACAAATCAACTCGCGTTCAATGGTTTGAATTGTCCAAACAAAACGTCTAATTTAATGGAAAAGGTAAGATTTTATTTGTTATATATTTACTAAATGCATGCCAACTTAATATATAAATATATGATTCTAAAATACTGTGTATAGTTACCATTATACAATATAAATAATAATACTTGGAGCAGTGTTGTAAGTCAAGGTTTTTATTTGTTTATTTAAAAATTTATAAGTATTCATTTACAGTATTTTATATGTAACTTGTTAGAAAACATTTGGCGAAATTCCTCTTGAACGATGTGGTCATTCATCAGTCTTTGTCTGTAAGGATTATTTTAATTATGCAAACTATTAAAATTGGTTTTTATATTAATAATGATTAATTCTTTCCTATACTGTGAATGGGTTCGTATTATTTCGCCGACAATCACTTCACCGACATAACATTTTACCGACAAATACTCACCGACAAGTTCATTTTACCGACAGTATGTTTCACCGAAGTTCATTTCACCGACAAGTTTTTTTTCAAAAAGCACCCTAACTTTAGCCCTAATTCTACCTAATTCTACCCTGACCCTAACGACAATGACCAGAATTACTTTGTCGGTAAAATGAGCTTCGGTGAAATAAACTGTCGGTAAAATGAACGTGTCGGTGAATAATTGTCGGTGAAATGTTATGTCGGTGAAGTGATGTGTCGATTAATTGATTGCCACCCTTAGACTTAGATTAGAGCACCCATGCCTTCGTGTGCCTGTATAATACAGATTTTGATTGTTATTCATATTACCGACTTTTGAACTTTTAATGCAGTAGCTCTATCTTTTTATTATATAAAGATTTTTTAATTATCAAATCTAATGTAATGCCAGTTCTGTTGCAAGCCATGAAAATTTTTAAAAATTTAAGAGTTATGTGTTAATAAAAATTAAAAAAAAAAACACATAAGCTTACATTTGTTATTTCGAATGATATACTAACATAAATGAGAACTGCAAGAGAAAATGTTGAGCTTTCAAATTTATCATCAAATTTGGCTCTTTATCTGATAAATAAACTCATTTGGCAGTATTCTAATGATTTCTGAACATTTCGAGTTTATTTTGGGTTCATACGTTTAAATTTTATTATTCAATCTTTTTTATCTCAGTGAGTGCGAATTTTTTTTTTTTTATTGTTCATTTTTTTTATTTCCAAACAATTCTCCTATATTATATCATAATATTATTCAATCTTTTTTATCTCAGTGAGTGCGAATTTTTGTTTTTTTTATTGTTCATTTTTTTATTTCCAAACAATTCTCCTATATTATATCATAATATAATACATTATATATTATATCGTTCATTCACCATTTTATCTGTCGTTGATTATTCAATAAATTATGACGTAGATCCGATTGTGTAATTTATCATTGTATCATATTTGTTGTGATTACTAACATTCAAAAAAAAAAAAAAAATTGAATAAAAAAAATTTTCAAAGATGTCTCACGTTCGTGTTCGTGGAAGACCTCGTTTAAAGAAATCCGATTAAACTTTACAAAAGTTGATGAACCATAAATATGATCCAAAAACACCTCGTCAAAATACGAAGTCAAAAATTTAAGAATCAGAAGAAATTAAAGATGATTGGTTCGACGATGACGATAATAATGATAATTAACATGAGAAGAATAAATTTTTGATACAATGAATTCCTTTAATTCATTCGCAAAAACTTATTTAATAAGGTTTACATAGTGTTAATGCTTAGATTTTCAATACCAACAAACGTATAGCTAATATAAAATGTTGTATTTGGCCTATAGACAAATTATGTATTTAAAAATGCAATGGCTTTGATAATTATGTAATATCTAATAAATTCGAAATTACATAGCATCGTCTTTTTTAAAAAAATTTTCTCGGTTGATGATTAAAATTAACCAATCGGCAAAATTTTAGCATCAAGTGTCGATATTTAAAAAAAAAGTTTTAAAACTAAAAAGTGTTTAAAAACCTGTTTAACCCGTTTTTTTTTTTTTTTTTTTACCATCTCATGGTATAATCATCATACGATTAACGAAGTATTATCGAATTCCGAAAGATAGAATCATTATAATTCCGAAGGATGGCATCATCACTATAACTCGTAAAGATAAAATCATTATAACTCCGAAAAATGAACATACCACCATATTTACGCGTAATAACGCGCAGAAAACGCGTTATTTTGAGAACCTGTGAGTTATTTAGAACACACACTTTCGAATCATTTTATGCTGAACACAATAGTAGAAATTTCAAAATAACATTCATGTACGTTCTTACACGAAAATACGGTAATATAAGTTTTTAAATTTCAATACAAATATTTTTTATGCTTAATGTCGAAATTAACTTATATAAATTTTATGAGTGAAATTTAGATATTAACCATAATACTTGAACAATTTATTTTAAATACTTGGATTAAACAATGACTTTTATACTCACCCATTAAATTAAACCAAATAAAATGAAATTAAATCGTAATATTCATGAGATTTAAATAGCTTATTTTATTATATACTTAGGTTATATAATAAACATTTTTTATACTCACCCTCCAAATTAAATAGCGAATATTCATAAACTTGAACTGCTCGTTTTAAATACATATTAATAAGTGTATTTTATACTAACAGACTAAATTAATACTGTAAATTCTCAAAAAAACAGACATGGACGTTATTTCGAGAATTTACGATAAGAATATTCATGAGTTTGAATTGCTTACTTGAAATACACATATATTAATGTTTTTTATACTCACTGCCTAAATAAAAGAGTCAACTTAATAAACATTAGATCAATGAACGTTCTTTATACTCACAATCTAATGTCTTTATTTTCATGCTAAATTAAACGAATAAAATTAAATAGTAAAACATTCATGGGCTTAGTGGTCGTACCCGGATAACTCTTTACCCGAAAGGGTATAACCTTTTATAAAATCTAATAACCGGTTTTATACCCTATTGAAGTAAACGGATAACGGTTATATCCGATTGTACCCTAAGTATAATAACCGGTTAACTGCTAGTTATAAAATATCCGGTTAACTGCTAGTTATAAAATATCCGGTTAACTAATAAGATAATGGGCATTGTATCCTCATCTATTTTTGTAACTTTATATATATACGTCTCGTTGATTAATGTTCGTCGATGGACTTTTAAAAAAAAAAATTGAACCAAAGAAAGAAACCGGGTGATAAAGAAAGGGGTCTTGATAGACAGCAGAGAGCTTATATAAAATTTTAAGTAGAATTAGGGGTAAAGTATAAGTCTGAAGTGTCGATTAAAAGAAGCATTATGAAATAAAAATTTACAGTATGGAACGATTTGATAAAATACGTAGTATTCAATTTTATCTGTTTTAATACTGATAAATTTTAAATCAATTTTTAATCCGCTTATTAAGTGGAATTTGAATCTCTAATCAACTAAGTAAGTTTAGAATTTCGTTGCAATATAAGTTGATTTGGAAACCAAAAAAATCTGATTTTCGATCTACAACACAAATTTGTGGAAAACGAAGCGAAGATAAATTAGTATATTTGATTTAGAGGCATTTTTGATTAATGTATTGTATTAACTACGCTTATATTTTATCAGGTTTTATGTGAATCTTTACAATTCTAATACATAATTAAACCTTGTGGCTGTAAATTTCTGTATGAAAGTTATACTTTACTTCTTTTGGCAATTCATTTAATATAAGAAAGATATAGTTTATTGAGATAAAAAATTATTCGGCGGGTTTATCAATTTCTTAGAAAATGGTCTATCCCGTTTGGTTGGTATTATGAAAATACGTAATAATATGTTTATGTGTAAATACGTAATAAAAAATAGAAGATCTTACTGAATACAATGGCCCATTCTATTGAACTCGTTAAGGACTTCTTTTGCCAGTCTACAGAATTATGTAAATTTATAAATTTACATTCCTGGTTTTGTGTGACAGCATCGCGTAGCTACCTTATTTGATTTTACCCTATATTATCCTATATTATCTTATAAGTTAACCGGATAACTTATTTGTGTAACCCGTTTATTAATTTTATAATCCGGTCATCCGGGTAACCTAGCGGTTAACCGGTTATTATACCCTAGGGTACGACCTCTACATGGGCTTGCATAGCTTATTTTAACACTTAATAAATGTTCTTTACAATCACGGATTAAATTGACGTGAATAAAAAAATGAATTTGAGTAATATTATTTAAATAAAATTATTATGAACGGTTGTCAACAAAATGATTTCCCTAAAGAATTAAATAATTTATAATTTCAAAATTTCTAACCAAATATATTACCGTAATAAAAATTAATAAACATCTACTTGCCATTCTAATAATAGATTTTCAAAACTTTTTTCTACACCAACCCCGTAATACAGTAGTAATAAACGACATTTTTAAAAAATTCCCATAGAATTACCAGCCTCAACTGATTTTAGATAATGTTTAAATGCTTTGTGCTTATCTATTACAACCCCAATTCTTAAATATAACAATGACCAACATGATGCATTCCACTATTAGAATTATTCATTTCTGCAGATTTTTGATGAATGGATGAATGCCTTTTTCCATCCTTTTCAACATCTATCCCGTATTCGTATCAATCATCAAGCCAGTCAGAATCATTCATATCTTCTAACCATTGAAATTTAGTTGATTAAAACTGGTGATTCGAACAATTCATCTGTTTACGTCAAATGCACTTAACGTAGCACGCGGTTTCTGGGTATCAACGTTAACCTGGAATAAATTAGTCGTATCGATTTTTTCATCCAAGATTTCTATTGGCTATAATATTTGAACCGTCTTAAGTTTCCAGTCGACATTTAGGTGTTACACAAAAAATAGAACCGTTTTGGCATCAAAAAAAAATTTTCTTTGGCCAATCAAATTTCAAGATCAAGTGTAACGAAATTTTTTTTTTTTGAAGTATCATTATAACCTAATCTAATTTTTTTTTTTTTAGGTTAGTAACGCTAGGGCCATGAAAAATCACGACATTTTGCCCATTTTAGGCCGATAATCTTCGAAATTTAGTTAAGGAAATTAAACCAGCTACGTAAGTACGTACTTATATGGTAAAATTGTCCAGAAATATCTTTTGCTTAATGCAATGGGTGATTGCGTAATTTTGTCCAAATTCTTTTTTTGTCAATTATTGCCATGCGGCATCTAGATTAGTTCTGTGGATCAATTATTACACACATGAATTCTGATAAAATATAATTAGTATATATTTGTCGTGCGTCGTCACCAAAAAATTTGATTTGGGGCTTAATTAGGATTAGGGTATACGTTAGTGAGATTATAACTGTTTTTAATCTGACGCAGATAATGTATTGATTTGACACACAATATATATTCAATTAATGTTAGGGGTTAGTCTGCTTAGTCAACTTTAGCCCGATCGATTTTCAGTAGTCGAATTTAAGATATAGATAGGCTAGAAATTTTGTGGTTCAGAATCCACTTAAACGGATTTGAATCTTAAAACGGTTCAGAATTTACAGTATCATAAATCGTTTACTTAATTTTCTTCGATCAATATGATTAGTCAAGCATCATTCCTAGGTCGACAGTTTAGGTCTCGATTTTATTAACATTATATTCAATATATTGTTTAGAAAGTTTATACAGAACATCGAGATATAATACCGTATATTGTAAGAAATTTTAATTAATCAGTTATATAACCTTGACAATAAGAAATTTGTAACAGGCTTTACATTTTGTAGGCGTATTAGAATTTATACTATTACTGATTTCCTTTTCGATAGTTCTTCTTTTGAGTAAATAAATGTAACAAAGATTAATGAAGAGCAAAGGTTTCCTTTTTTATAGATTTTTTTTTTTTTTTGAGTTACGCTCATATGATTGAGAGTTTGGTTCGTTACACGCGTGTGGAGCAGGGACGATGATTTTCTGCGTTCACGGAATTTTTGCACGGAATTGGCTTATAAAAATCGATTTTTGGCCGGGATTTAGGATCCTTGCACATCGTAATGCCGGTTGACATTAATTTTGGCCGGAATTTACAATCGTAATGCTGGCCAATTTATGTAATTCTAGTCAGATCGCAGAATTTTGCAGAATTATCATTTTGTACGGACGGAATTGGTATTTTGTCACCGCAGAAAATCATCGTCCCTACTATCTTGTGTCGCCCTGTTTTCAGTATTTTTTTTGTGAAAATCAAAATCAAAAAAAAGTCATTTAAAAAAATTAATTTTTCTTTTTTTTTAAAAAAATTTCTGTTAGAGATCAAATTTACGGCATATTTCAACGTTAGAAATGTTCTGAATGTTTGAAAAAAGCTAAAATAAACTTCTGAGCGCAAAAAAAAAAGGTAAATTGATTTTTGCGAAAATACTGCATGATTAGTGTGGTGAATTCTTGTACCTTTTCGTGCAACAAAAAAAAAATTGGATGTTGGTATTTTTCATCTTGTCATTCTAACTTTAGTTCTACTAATTTTGCTTCAGAATTCTTTGCTCACATCTTTCTACTGAATTAAGAAAGTAAAATATATAGACGTAGCGAGAAACATTGTACTATACAGGTAGCAGTTATGTGTATTATTTTTATGATTGCATACACGCGTCTATCTAATTACTATTAACATACTAATCAATATATAGGCACACCTCGAACCATATTATTACTAAATGTGAAACAGGAATAATGTATCGAATGGTATAAGTAACGGAAGTTTTAATTAAATTTTGATATACTAAGTCGCCTCTAATTCTGACACCACCACCATTAGTCCTGCTTCCTCTACCATTAGATTATTAAATAGAGGAAGACTTTGACAAAGAATAATAACAGACGTAATAATATAAAGATGTAATTGCATATTGTTCACTCGTTCTTCACCATTTTCTTAGATGCTAGAAAACGGTTGACTAATATATAAATCGCATTTCATGTCTTGAATGTATAGACTCTGATGGGAAAAAACAGTTATTAGAAATTAAAAAAAAATAAAAATTCGCAATTCAAATCAATTTTGTGATAATAATCCGTATCGCAAGGTAATGTTCACGCCTCAAATTGGTTATCCAAAAAGGTTAAATCTAACTTTAATTTTGTTTCAGAAGAAAATATATTAAAAATAAAATATTGAAATTCATAATCGAATATTCCTATTTCTCGATTTATAGATCATAATATTTTTGATTTTCTTAAAAAAATTAAATAATTCAATTCAAAAGAATTAATATTTACAAATATTTAATAATTTTATTAATTTTATTTATAATTTTTAGTTATCAAAAAAAAAACTTGGTTTATTTATGTATTTAAATTATTTTTACAAAGGTAAAGTGTTAATAATTGTTATATAATCTCTAATAAACTTTTATATATATAAATATATACAGAATTCTAAAATTTAAATTAATAATTTCAATTAAATATTTAATTATAATAATTTTCGTGAATTTCTTTATCACTTATTACTTTCATCTCCTGCTCTATTTCAGTTCTTTCAGCTACTACGGTAATACTCTCATCAGCTATACTTGATTCACTTTTTTCACTATTATTATTATTATCAACTCGTTGAATAAATGATTTTTCTAAAGTTTCATAACCACCAAATTTATAAATAAGTTTCGCTATAAACCAAGTTATAACAAATGAAACAATTATTGCACAACCCATTGTAAAAAAATGATCATTAAGGTAATCAAAGAAATCCCAAAAAGGACCATCAAGGTTAAAAATATTACCTATAACATCAATAAATTCTATTGATCCTATAATAAATGCTATAATGATAGAAAGTAAAGTAATTGTAAAATTATAATAAAGTTTTTTAACAGGATTTATAAAAGCCCAAGAATAAGTTTCCAACATTAATATACCATCAAGAGTATCAATTAAAGCCATTCCAGAAGTAAAAAGTAAAGGAAAAATCATTACTAACCAAATATTAAGATTTTGATTGGCACGAAAAGCAGCAATACCTAAAAGAGCAACTTCAGTAGAAGTATCAAAAGCGAAACCAAAAAGAAAACCAAGAGGATACATTTTCCAACTTGAATCAACAAATTTAAACATAGGAGAGAAAATTTTTCCCAAACATCCAGAAGAATTAAAATTAATATTCAAATTATCAATATTAAAAGATCCAGTTTTTCTCAAATTTTTTAAAGAACGATAAATTGAAATTAAAACGAAAGCATTCATTATTCCAATAATAAATAAAAAAGTAGCTGATATAAAAGTTCCTATGTATCCACCTATTAAATGAATATCACCAAAATTTTCTTTTATAGCAGTAGCGGTTAAAGCGACGGCAAGACAACAAAGTATTACAACAGTAGAATGACCTAGAGAAAAGAAAAGGCCGACAGATACTGATTTATTTCCATTATATAAAAGTTTACGAGTTACATTATCAATTGCAGCCAAGTGATCAGCATCTACAGCATGTCTAAGTCCTAGAGTATATGCTAAAGTAGCGGATCCAAGGAGTGAAGGTTCCTTAAATGCAAGTAGAGCAATAATCCAAGTAGTAATATTTATTAAAACTAAAATTGAGATTATAATAATTGCTTTACGTTTAACTATATTATTATTGTTTTTGTTTTCTGTTAAAGTTGTTGGTGATATTATAGAAGATATAGAAGATTCTATATCTTGAATTGTTTCGTTATTTGACATGTTTTATTTATCTTTTTTTTTTTTTTTTTTTTTTTTTTTTTTTTTTTTTTTTTTTTTTAATTTCTCAAATTTTTATTTTTTTTTTTCCAACTTCCCGAATTTTAATTTTTATAGAAATTCTTTGTTCATAATAAAAATAAGTACGTGCATACGTGCTTATGTATCATATAAAAACTTTTTTTTTCTTTGCACAAAAAGGTTTAAGTTGGTAACGATTTGAGTTATAGTTACACTTGGTTTATCATAAACTACGTAATAAAACTGCAAGTTACCGAGTTTAAATTCTTTGCACTTTATTCTTATAGATTCTTATGGCATATATGCGCATTGTCCTGACCATACCATTTTAGGTAAAAAGGTATTCATAATTGGGAATCATATGTTACATATCGATATCTGATATATCTGATAACAGATATACTTTATTATGCGGTACATGCCGTAACATTTGGACCTTTGACTGAACGTAATTACACATCTGAAATAGTTTCACAACAGCTTTTGTGAATCATCATCACTACGAATAAAAGTTTAGCATTTGATGTTACACGAAAACAGAAAATTCTTCGTTTCAGGATCTAGATTGCATTATAATCTCATTGAATTTATTGTTTGTTAAATTATATTAATTAATATATGCTAACACAATTCTAACACAATTCTAACACATGATAATTAACCAATCAAATCTATCATAATGATTATTGTAATTAAATTTTTAACCTGAAATTTCTCGTACGTATATAATGTGCATAACTTAACGAAACATTGTTATATTTATTTTTAAAGAATTGACACAATGGACCATTTTTTTGATAATATTCATGTATGTACATATGTACTTATATATCAATATGTAATTTATTATTGGTTTCGAGAACATCCGCATGATAGGCTAGAAATAGTCAATTTATTCCATTTTCAATTTTTACCTTAAATGTATATTTCCAAAGTATTCTAACTAAAATTGTATTAATATAAATGTAAGTGATTAACTAAGAATATTTATGATTAATCTTTAGTGTAAGGACATTATAAACATAATTCTTAGGAAATGAATTATAGCATCTATCTTGATATCTAAGTATAAAAAAATATGCGAAAAAAAATCTTGCAAATGTACTAATATCTCTATTAAAAGTATTATTGTTAATAAGAAAAGTTTTATTAGATCAAATCAAAAAAAGGATATATGTTCATGCCGTGAGATATTTCCATTGAAGTGGCCTCGATTTTTTGGAATGTAATAGATCACAAATTTATGTAATGAAATACGTGAAATACGAAAACTTCAATACTATATCTGATATGTAGCATGTTCACATTACAGTAAATAAGGATTAACTTTTTCAGTGAACAATATACAATATTATCGTGCAAACTCATATGATCATGAAAAAATTTCTTATTGTTATTTTTTTGTATGTTATTACATAAGCACAACAATCCCAAATTAAAACTCAGTTAGCCAATCACAACTTTTAAATCATGATCATAATTGCACGATAACATCGATATTGGATCATGCGATGATAAATATCACAAAATTTGTTCTGTCGGAACAAATGATTGGTCGAAAAGTGCCGCTACGCGGCACGTGTCAGCCAATCATTTGCTCCGACAAAACAAATTTCATGATATTAATCGTTGCATGACCAATATCTTATAATTACCGCATCAGAATATGAAAAATATATCAAATTCTTTCATAAATGTGATCAGAATAAATTCATTAAATAGAATTAAATATGGTTGTCATTATGAAGATCTATATGTTGTCATTATGAAGCTAATGAATTGATTAAGCTTATAGGATAAAAAAGATACGAACATCTATCAATTAGGGATTTTTTTTTTCTTCAGTTTCATCAAGATTGGTTCTAAGACTAGTTGTGGTCTATTAGTGTAAAACCAGACCTCCATTATCAAATAACTCTACATAACTCATTTATCTTTATAGACACTCAATTATTAATTCCTCTTATTTCAATTAAATAATGTAACTACAACATTAGTGAATGTATTCGTAGTACGCACGTACAATAAAATACCGGCGGTTCCGTTTAATAAGATGATTTCCGCGTAGTTTTAAAGCGGCTGGAAATTTTATAATATAAATATATTACATTAGGAGTTTCCAAATTTTGTTTACCGAAAAAAAAAAAAAAGCAGGACACAGAAATTTTGTGCTTTGTAACCGCTATACATTTGTCACGAGTTAAACTATTATCCAGTTTTTGTAAAGATAAAGATCATGGGTCATAAAAACGTGATCGAATAAATAATAAAAATTGCTGGTTTGCTAAACAACTAACCAGAAATAGTTTAGTTTATAATTTATAGTTTATAATAAAACGTGATTGAATAGATTTATAATTAATAATAATTTATGTTGGTTTGCTAAACAACTAACCAGAAATAGTTTAAATTTATAATTTATAATAAAATTAGTCTAACCCATTATAAACAAAATAACTAGTAACATTGCGAATTCATATGGCCGCAAGTTATAAACGTAATGGTTTCGTGATATTGCCGTAAATGCATAGAGTCATAATTAGGTGAATACGTCCTAAATTATACGCAAATCGAAAAAACAAGAGCGTGTAAAAATTCAGAGTTTAAGGCAAAAGTGATAGGTGGTTCATAAGCTAATAAATTAGGGAAAACTTTTCATTCTGTAGCACAATCTGAACCTCTAATATAGTTAAAGAATTTCATAATAGTATTCCATGCATCAATTAATCTTTTTCGTAATAGTATCCCTTTTCATAATAGTATCCCATGCATCATTTAATCTTTATCATTACGCATTACGGTGCATGACAAGTATAATTTGTACTACAGTAAAACCTCTATAGGTGCACGCCGAATATATATGTGCACTTAGAGAATGTGTGCACTTAAAGAAATATATTATAGCTAGATTTCTCTATATTCACTTTCTTAGGGACCATAGTAGAAAAATGAAAGCATGCATTTGTAGAGAGTGTGCATTTATAGAGAGCAAATTATGGAGTTTTCATAGGTTGGGACTAATTATACTGTGAATTTAGAGAAAATTATATAATACATTGCATTTATAGAGAGTGCATTTAGCACTAAGTCCCAAGCTTGGAACTAAACTATAACGTGCATATAAGGAAGTGTGCACTTATAGAGGGTGCACTTATGGAGGTTTTATTGTATCTAATAAGGAATACATGATTGTCAAAGAAATCTAATAATATCTGATATGATTTAATGTTTCTTAACAGCATTAGTATCATTGATAAGAAAATTAAACTTGATAAAGTGCTGTCATCAACAGTTCCATCATTTTATGCATTCATGGAATAAATTACGGAATTATTGACATTAGTGAGATGTATCTAGCTAGAATTGTGGTTCGAAAGTTATAATCTTACAATACATGTAAGTTTCAGTAAATCAGATTTCATGCAATTTTTCATCATATTACGTCACAAAAGTTCAGCCAGTATTACTGTATAATTTGACCTAAAGATATGATTCAAGTTGTATTGTAATCTCAGAACTATATATAATATATTCAAAGTCACAAATTACATGAAACCCAATTTATATGGGTGAAAATATCCAGTTAAAACACCTATGATTATTAAAATTTAGCTGTTATTATGATAGCAATCAGTACATATCAGATATGTACAAAAATTTATAAATAATTAGGTCACAATCAGGTACAAAAATTTATAAACAACCAAGTTATATACATACAAAAATTTATATGCGATTCATAAGCAATTCATAATCGGGCTTATATAATTTCTGATCAAATAATCACTTTTTTCTCAATAATCATGCAATTTCACATAAATGATTGGCTCAAATTTTATTTGCTAAAAAGTCACTGAAATTGGAGATTTTCACCCATATGTTACTGAAATTTACAGTAAAATTATAGATTTTTTTTGTACGTTATTACGTAAGCACAACATTCTCGCATTTAAAAAAAAATTAACTGTGTGCTATTTGATTATAATATTTATGAATCGCTTATGAAACCCTCATGAAACCGCTTATGATAAATATGATAAGATTAGATTGTGTTCGGTTATTTATTATTATTTAAATATACGTAGTGACATTACACACCGTGTGCCTGTCCGTCTGTGCGTTTTAGAGGTTATTTAATGAAGATCTCTTGGTATTTGCGTTTGTATTCCCAGTAAAATAAAAACTTCAACGCTTTTTTTTATTAGATGGTTATCATGATATCTTTACTCAAAGTTTAAAATAGAAATTCCAAAATTTTCTCCAATTCAACAACCACCTGACCAAATTCGATAAAAATTTTTTTATTTGAGTTCTATATAAATCATAAATTTAAATAAAAAAATTTTTTTATTGAATTTAGTCAAATAATTACCAAGACTAGTAATAAAACGGCGACGTTTCATAGGGTTGGAGCCTTACTTCTTAGGCTCTTGAAATAAAAATATTTAGCAGAGAACTAGAATATACGTTAACTTTAAATAGCATATTTTATAAATTTATATTAATGCGAGCATTTACGTAGAAGGTTTCAAATTACTAATCATATAGTTTACTTATAATTTTATTAATCATCATATATGCAGTTTACTTTATTTATCGCAGACGTTAACGTTAATGATTATACTTCTAATTAATTAATTTCTACAGGGGTCGACAAAACCAGTATTATCATCATTACAGGGGCGGGATCACCTTAAATTAGTACCATGGAAAGGTCCGCTCCAGCCTAATAATTTGGAAAGTTAAAAAAAATTTACTTTTACTAAGGGTACCAATATTATATTAGACACGGACGTAAGGTTAACCAATTATGCATAATTCTGATATCACAATTTTAATGATTAAAATATTGTAAAAATATTATCAGTTTAGCGCTTAAAAAATAATTGGGTGTTGATTTACTATAACGATTAGTTTTGGTTCGATTATTTGCTATTCTTGATAATGACCTCCATGCGAGTTAGCTTCATTCTGAAATTTTATGTTTCACAAATTTCTAATGATTGCAGAAGAGTACATTATACTTATCGCTTGTGCATATGCATGAGCAGCGTTCGATACACTGCACATACTAATTGCACTTAAAAATTTTTTTTTTGCTTGTTGGGCAGCTGTTAATTATACTGTATATTGAAAAAGAAAATTTAGTGATATAAATTGATAGCTAAAAAAGGAAAATCTCCTTAAAAAAATTAATTATCTTAATTGCTTAATGATGCAGATAATGCATGAAATTTTACTTACTTTGTTCGATATAAAGAATAGTTAATAAAATTTGATGCTATATTGAGGTACTTTGATTAAAATTTATTTACAATATTATTGTTATTTTTATTATAATTGGTTTGTTTTAAATAATGTTCAAGAAAATTTTAAATATAGGGACCTTTATAGCAAAAAGAAGCAGTAGAAAAAAATTTTGATTCTGTAATTTTATAATAATAATGTGTCTATTATTTTAATTCTTCAAGAAATGTTATTATTGTTGCAGTTGAAACTGGAAGTGGCTAAAGCTAGAAATAATTATTTTAATATGAGATTTTCAAAAATTTTTGGGGTGCATTTTCTTAGTTTTTTTTTAATAGTTATATAGGGTTTAGAGTTAGTTTTAATAATAAAAGAGTATATATTTTTAAATCAAGGTCTCTAATTTCTAGCTTCAGCCCATGCCATTTATTAAAAAATTTTTTTGTTTACTACCTCTTTTTGCTATAGGGGTTTTATATATTGTAACTTGTATTGTAACAAAATTATTAAGAACCCAAATTCTATAATAAATTACCCATAATATAAATTTTTAAAGAACCAAATTGCAAAAATAGTTATTTTATTTTATAATATATTTAAGAGTTTACAAAAATTTTTAATAATAAATCTTTTAATTAATACTACAAAATCTAAAATATTCATTATATAAGAAGTTTATAATTTTATATTAAAGTTTATTAAGATTATTAATACAACTATTGAACTACTAAAAATTATAGGATTAATATATTTGTAGCCATGGCTACTGTAACCGCATTTTTTTATAAAATTGTTAATAACTCAAAATTTTACTAGGCTAACCCCGTTGTATTACTAACAAAAAATGCTCCTCTTGCGATTTTGTAGTAATTTTGACTTTAATTCTAACCCTAATCCTAAACAATCACAATCCTAACCCTAACTCTAACCCTAACTTTAATATTATATTAACCCTAATCCTAACTATATCCTAATCCTAACTATATTATATCTGGGCTTAGTTATAGATATACATGTTGGCAAAATTAAAAACTTTAAAATACCACCCAAATCCCAAATTCCAAATCCCATATCCCAAATCCTATATCCCAAATCCCACCCAAATCCCAAATCCCACTCAAATCCCAAATCCCACCCAAATCCCAAATCCCACCCAAATCCCAAATCCCATTCCCAATCCCAAATCCCAAATCCCAAATCCTATTCCAAATCCAAAATCCATCACAAATTTTGAAAAACGGATACAAAAAAAAAAAAAAAAACAAATAAAAATACAATTTAGATATTCACTTTCAGGTTTTTTTTTTACAATACGAATAAGCAAATATAGTTTACTTAAATAAAATCAATTACCTTTTATGTTACTATGAAGGCAAAAAATTATCAAAAAAAATAACAAGTTTCTTGATCGAGGTAGTTTAGCAGTAGCAATAATAATAAAAAATCTCTAATATAGTTAGCTTTGTATATTCAATAAATTAACATTCAGAAAAACTTGCTGTTTAATATGAATAAATATGTACGTACGTATATACACGAAATAGAATGCCAAAACATCCAAACTTACTTTTTTTAGTAGCTTTAAATATAAGGCATGTAGCTTTTGTATCACTATGCAGCTTCGCTCCAGACAATATTAAATAATCATCATGTGAATTTGGATTTGGATGGAATTTGGCCGGGTTTGGGATTTGGGAGGGATTTGGGATTTGGGATTGGGATGGAATTTGGGATTTGGCCGGGTTTGGGATTTGGGATGGGATTTGGGATTTGTCCATTTTTGCCATATGGGATTTTTAAGTATGGCCGGACAATCCCATTTGTCCGAGTTTGTCCATGGACAAATCCCAAATCCCATTAGTTTTGCCGGCAAGTATAGTTATGGACCCTGGCTATTGTAACCTATGGTTAGGGGCATGCCATTTATCACATGATATTTTTTACTTAGTAGCCACCCCTATCCATATATGGTGTGATCACTTTATTTAATTTTGATTAATTAATATAATATATAGATGTGATCACTACCTTTGACCATGTATCCATAGTAAAAATCATGTGATAAATGGCATGCCCCTTACAAATATATTAATTCAAAATTATATTATAGTTTTAAATATAACTAAATTTGAATCAGACTCTTGAATCAACATGGGTTCAGACCTATACAAAGATCCGCCCAGGTAATACCCTACACTACCCTATTCAGGTGCATCTATTTACCCAACAGCTTATGTAAGGTTCCGTGATAATCTATGCATACCCGAGCCAATCATAATACACTACAAAAATATACATAAATTCAACATTTTAAGCCAATCATAAATAGTGTAATATCTTTAACCCGCGAAGAAGAAATTATTAAAATCAAGTATGTAGATTTAGGAGTAATTTGTACTCATATCTGTAAATACTAAATTTTTTGTATTTATACTATTATTATATACAAGAATTAACTAAAAAAAAAAAGAAAAACCGCGTTTTTTTTATTATAAATAAGATATAAAGATCGCTATATTATATTCAACTTGGCTAAATAAAGACTTTATTCAACTAGATTAGTTGGGCTGTAGAATTTAATCTAATCGTTCAAAAAAGTTAATATTTGATGGTCATAAATAGTAGATAAGCTTATTTTTATTTATTTTTATTTTTTTCTTATACTTTTATATGTATATATATAGTTTTTTTTTTGTATAATTATTATATTACCATATTAATTATTATTATTTCCATTGTCTTTCAATAGAATAATTGGTCCCAGTTAATTCAGAGTCGGGAATAGGGCAATTGTCATATAAGGCAATTTTTGATTTTCTTTTTATTGCTGCACTTACAATTGCTTCCAAATTGGCTGCTGTTATTTGGTTTCGGTCTTCCTGGTCATGCCAATCCCAAACTTTTTTGATTGCATTTATCCAATCATCTAAAGAAACATTAACAACATTTTCTGGATTGGGTTTTTCTACTTCTTGGAAGAATGAAACTTCAGGTACTGGTGCTGGGTAAAATTTGCGACATACAGCAAATATATGCTTGCATGCCATGCCACGAAATTTAAAGTCTGGGCATGTACATTCTAGATGTGCTGGTTTTATGTTAATATCCTCTTGGATATTATTTTTAATATTAATTTCATAATTATTACTCTCATTAGTGGATGATTTCACAAGATAACATCGCCCACCTGGCATTGCAAAGCTATCTAAATCTAACCCTACAAGTTCCTGATGTCGTTGTTCTTTTTGACGAGGTTTCATTCTTCCAATCATCAAATTAATAGCCTTACATTCAAACTCTGCATCTGTTAAAGCAGCTTTCAAAGTCCAAATTAAGGTATCAATTCGATGATTTTGCTTAGCACCCAGATAAGTATATTTAAGTTTTTTGTACCATGATTTAACAAAATTTGTTGTATTCATCTCTTGATACTCATATAACCTATAAGCATCAACCTACTTATTATAATTTACATAGTATTCTTTTCTCAAATATTCAACCCATGTTGATTCACCAAAATTTGTCCACCGGGAAAAATAATCATCAAATATGTATTGCACCTGTGAAGTGTCACAGAGCCGCATTATAGTGTTAAGCTCATTTAAGGCAGCTTTTTGTGCTGCCTGTTTTTTTGTCTTATGAGTCTCATCAATACAAGCATTAAAATAGTCATTATCACCCTTAATTTTACTCTTATTCTTTTGCCAAGCATTTTTTTACGTGCCACTGGCAAAGTAAGATTTTTGCATTAGGAAAGACTCTACTTATAGCATTTTGCTGTGCGTCGTCACAGTCTGTAAGAAATGTATGAGGTTCCTAGCCTTCATTCTGATTTTTTATATTTAAAAGCCAGTAAATTAACGTTTCACTTGCTTTTTTTTCTGAGATTAGATGTGCCACAGGAACACCTTGTCCACCCTTATCATCGCGTACGATTATAGTAAAAATATTTGTTTTATAAGCTGTTGTTCCATGTGTTCCATCTAAACACACGGTTTGGGCACTTTTTTGTTTTAGCATCTTCTTTTGAAATTCAGTCTGGAACCCATATAGATAACCTAAGTCTGAGCCCCAAGTTAGGTTACTACAAGTATATGATCCATCTTCTTGGGACAAGGCAATCCATTCTTTAACCGACACATCTTCACTATAATCTTGATTATCATTACCCAAAAAAACTACACCCTTCATTTCTTCACGGACTATATTATAGGCATCAATATATGATAAGTATGCATCCCGTCTTTGAGTTAAAGGTAAAGAGTTAAGATTATTATTGTCACAAATTTTGTTTACACGTTGATGAAACATTGATACAATTTGTGCTAGTTTTATTCCATCTCTTGCTCTTTCTTTAATCCAATCTCTTGCATGTTGAGATAAACGGATATTTCACAGATCTTCATCAGTTCCAGGAGAATGACCATTATGAAGTGTATAATGAAGGATACTAACTAAATTTCCTTCCTCACCACGAAGTTTTGTTACTTTTAAATAAGACTTACATCCAACTTTTTTATATGGTTTTTGAATTGGACGAGGATTATTACGACCAGTTAAAGGTACTGAAGGCTGTTCAATGATTTTAGTTGTATTTTTAGGTTTTCCAGCACAATGACAAAGATATAATTCATTTATTTCATACTCTTTATTTTCCCGCTTATTATGTCGAATATAATGAGTACCAGAAATATTAGGAAGATCATTTTTAATCCATTTTTCATATGTACTTAATTCAAGATAAGTATATATTTCAATATTGTCATCTTGATTATCATTTTCATTTTCATAACTTTCGTTTTCATAATCAATTTCTTCATTTATATCAATTAGATCGTATATGCTAGACATGATGGTTTAAAAAAAAGAGTTTTAATAAGAAGTTTAGAAAGATTGCTTATAGTATGAAAGATTTGGTAAACGATTACTTTTGGTATAAGAGATTTGGTTAAACGAATGCTTTGGTGTATAAGAATTTTGATTAAAAGTTAAGTATTAAAAAAGAAGATATTATAATACTATGATTGCATTTTTATATTTTTTAGACGTTATAGTAAAAGATATTTACTAATATAATTTATTTCTTTATAGATATTTCAAAATATTAAAATTTTTTTTCTCACGAAATTACCATTTTCATGAAATTAACATTCATTTCGAAATTAGGAAATTAGCATTCATCATGAAATTAGCATTCATCACGAAATTAGCATTCATCACGAAATTAGCATTCATCACGAAATTAGCATTCATTACAAAATTAGCATTCCTCACAAAATTAGCATCCCTAACGAGATTAGCATTCATTTTTGAAGGATAATTTTATTGCATACTTAAGAACCGAATTATGCATTCTGGATTAGAGTATCTTTATAAGAACATGCAATATAAGATGTGGACGACAGCAAATTACTAAATTATAACATAAGGCTTAATGGTAAAATTAATTTTAGCAGCATAGCATTTAAACACAAATTGTATTGTTGCAACATGACATTTTCATATTACAAAATTTGCAAGTTAATTTGCTACTAACTGAAAATGCAAACCGATATTATTTTTTATTAAATAAATTCATTATCATTATATAATTTACAATTATGAATTAGTATTATCTAATGTATATTCATATCAAGTTATTGTACGTACTATACTATATATGAGCATAAAAATTAATTTCATGCATTGAGAATCGAATAGTAACTAAGTGCAATTGAAAATTTGCAGTATGCATGCAATTAACAATGAATAAATTAATTAATCCATTATTAATTAATGAATATTTACTATATATCTAATAATTATCTTTACTAAATTTATTCGAAGTTATAAATATCTTAATTAAATTTATTCAAAAATATAAATATTTCTGTGAATAAAAATATAATATCACGATAGAAAAAAAATACAAATAAGAACGCGAAAGTATTAAAATAATAGCTAAAATCACAAAAATGCAAAAATATAAAGTTAAGATCATGAAAGTATAAAAATAATAAATTAACTAATCCATTATTTAATTAATAAATATTTACTATATATCTAATAAATATCTTTACTAAATTTATTCGAAGTTATAAATATCTTTATTAAATTTATTCAAAAATATAAATATTTCTGTGAATAAAATATAATATCACGATAGAAAAAAAAATACAAATAAGAACGCGAAAGTATTAAAATAATAGCTAAAATCATAAAAGTGCAAAAATATAAAGTTAAGATCACGAAAGTATAAAAATAATAAATTAATTAATCCATTATTTAATTAATAAATATTTACTATATATCTAATAATTATCTTTACTAAATTTATTCGAAGTTATAAATATTTTTATTAAATTTATAAATATTTCTGTGAATAAAAATATAATATCACGATAGAAAAAAAAAATACAAATAAGAACACGAAAGTATTATAATAATAGTTATATATACGAAAGTATAAAAATAATAACTAAGTGTAAAAATATATAGTTAAAATCACAAAAGTCAAGACCAGAAAGTCAAGACCACAACGTTAAGACCTAAAATAAATAAATAAATCGTGAAAATGATTGATTGTTTTGCTATCGGGTTAGTCAATCAAACAAAAGTAGAAAATTAGTGAATGCTACCCGTGATCGATTTTGATTGGCCGGGTATGCATAGATCGTCATGAAACCTTACATAAGCTGTTGGGTAAATAAATGCACCCGGTAAGGGTAATACCCAGTCCAGTCTTATTAGAATAATAATGATTGCTAATTGGCTGATTTTAGATTTTCTTTTTTTTATTTAAAAAACAAAATAAATTATAAATAAATTATAAAATTAATATAAATTAAAAATTAAAATAGAAAAAAAAAATTTAATTAAAAAAAAACTGAAATTTATTAATTTAAATATATTTATATCATTATTTATAATATAAAATTTTAAAATTTTTATATTCTTCCTGTGACTTTGCCGCAGGTTAACAAAAATCTCTTGGCTAATTAATTTTTTATCAAGTATTTAAGAATTTATGAAAATAGCTATAATTATTTTTTTTTAATAAGAACATTAGAGCTTTGTCATCTATAGTATCTATAAATTTTGAAATTTCACAAATCCAGACCAGACCTGGATCTAAGCAGGGCTATAGAAAATTTTAGAAATAAATTTTTCCAAAATTTTCAAAATTTTTGCAAAATCCAAATAAATCCAAATTTTTTGGGTTTTTAACAATATAATATCTCTTTTATTGGTCCAAAATCATCTTTTGATCATATAAAATAATTAGCTATAGGCTAATTAAGGCACTAGGTCTACAAAACGGGATCACAAGTTATTATTAGTCATGTGACATGGTCTAAATTATAAAGTTAATTTCATAATACTAGCCAAATCCAAATTTTTCTAAATTTTTGCTGATATCCAAATAAAGATTTGAAATTTAATATCCAAAATTTTTTGTGGCCCTGGATCTAAATGATATGAATTTGGGCCCTAATTTTAGATTGAATTGATGTTCAGACTGGGTCTAGATTTTTAAAAATACCTACATTGATTGGTTAATCTGTTGGTCAGGGTAGTAAAAAAATATTTACCACTTGAGGCGGCACCAGATTTAAAAAATTGTAAGTGTTTCTAAAAAATCTAGACAAATTTGCCTGGATTACAGTTTAAAGAATAGTTTAAAAATTTGTTATAATTTCAAAAACTTTAAAAAGTAGTTGTTATTAGTGTTCTGCATAATTTGAACAATCAGATAAGTTTTTATTTACTTATTTTTTTTTGATCTAGATCTGCTTTGTTTTTTTTTTTTACATATTTACTACTGTTTCTTTTTCTTTCAGGTGTGATAGGACCCCAGATATCTCTCATATAGATCATAACTGGATTTTGGCCAATTTTGACCTAATTTGCTATAAACGACAAAACTATGTTTGTTTAAATAACTTCTAATTCAGTAATTAGAATTGAATGAACTTTTTTTTTAGATGCGCATCACTGAAAGCTTCATTTTTAAAAAAAGTTCATCCAAATTGGACTACTGGATGCCAAGATAATTGCCAAAAACCTTTTTTTTGCTTCTCAAATTTTGGAAGTTTTTGCTAAAATGCGTAACGTATAACCTCTGTACTATATGTCCAGAGTTCTGGTATGATTTTGCTAGTGAAGCTGTTGTTACTGGAGGTTCAGTAAGTTTTTTGTATTGAGTTGGTTTTTTTTTTATATTTACTACTACTTCTCTTTCTTCCAGATGTGATTTTTCTATTGGAGCCATTGTTACTGAAGGTTTTGGTAAGTTTTTTGTCTTGGAGTCAGTTTTTTTTTTTTTTACTACCACTTCTCTTTCTTCTGAGTATAATTTTGCCATTGGAGCTATCATTACTAGAGTACTGAAGTTGCCATTTTCTTCGTCTTGTGATTTTTTTTTTAATTTTTAATATTTACTGCTTGCTTTTCTTTCTTTTAATTATGATTATGCTATTGGAGCTATCATTACTAGAGGTTTTGGTAAGTTTTCATCTTGGAGACATTTTTTTTCTTATATATTTACTGCTGCTTCTCTTTCTTTCGAGTGTGATTTCACTATTGAAGCTGTCATTACTAGAGATTTCAGTAAGTTTTTCATCTTGGAGTTGGTTTTTTTTCTTATATATTTACTGCTGTTTTCTTTTTCTAGGTGTGATTTCACCATTGGAGCCATCATTGCTGGAGGTTTTAGTAAGTTTTTCATCTTGGAGTTGGTTTTTTTTATATACCGTATATTCCCGAAAATAAGCAACCTTTTTTGGGCAAAAATTACACGAAAAAACGAGAGGTTGCTTATTTTCGAAATATTGAATTTTTTGAAAAATTGAAAATCATACTAATAAAATATTGTCCAAATGACACCAAATTTTTACTATAGGTGTATTTTTATGCGCTGAACATCTTTACTTAATCGACTTTTTGAAGTTTACTTAGTAAAAAAAAGTTTTATATGTAGCAACTGCCAATGCGTTTTTTGAAATTTTTGAAAAAAATCAGGGAAGTTGCTTATTTTCGGAGTAGCTTATTTTCGGGAATCTACGGTATTTACTGCCATTTCTCTTTTTTTCTGAGTATGATTTTGCTATTAAAGCCATCATTACTGGAGGTTTGGGTAAGTTTTTTATCTTGGAGTCAGGAGGTTTTTTTAGCTACCATTTTTCTTTCTTTTGAGTATAATTTCACTATTGGAGCTTTGATTACTAGAGTATTGAAGTCACTATTTTCTTCATCTTGGGGTCTTTTTTTTTAATTTTTAATATTTAGAGAAGTGCAAAAAATCACATAATTTTTTAGAGAGGTAGGGGGTCCCCAAATATCACGCCCTATATATATAGTTTAAATAGCTAATCATATTGAAGAAAATTAATTTTTAGTTAATTGCAGATAGTTGTCATAGTAAAGTCTAAATTTTACTAAGCAAATTGAAAAAATCGATTACAGTAAGTAAACTTATTCAGCAAATCAAAATACACATACGACAAAATTTTCATAAGTATTGGAGAACTTTTTATTATTTAACTTTTAACTTTTACATTTGTCGAATATATTTTTTTAAAAAATTTTAATTTTTTCGTCGAACATAAAAATCAAAAGTCAATTAATAAAAAATTCTCCAAAACTTATGAAAATTTTGTAGTAAGTGTATTTTGATCTGCTAAATAAGTTTATGACTTTTGTCAATTGTGGAGTAGCTTATTTTTAGAGCAAAGATGTTTTTGAGTTTTTTTAAATTTGATTAGTCAATAGTCCTATCACTAGGGGGGAAGTCAGGACCTATGTAAACCCTAATTACGTGATTTACTGCACTTCTCTTACTGCTTGCTTCTCTTTCTTCCGAGTGTGAGTACGTTGTTGGAGCTATCATTATTAAAGGTTTTGGTAAGTTTTTATCTTGGAGTCGATTTTTTTTCCTTATATATTTACTACTGCTTCTTTTTCTTCTAGGTATGATTTTGCCATTGAAGCCGTTGTTACTGGAGGTTTCAGTAAGTTTTTCATCTTGGAGTTGGTTTTTTTTTCTTATATATTTATTGCTGCTTCTCTTTTTCCAGGTAAAATTTCGCTGTTGGAACCATCGTTACTGGAGGTTTCAGTAAGTTTTTTGTTCTGGAGTTGGAGTAGGTTTTTTTCTTATATATTTACTGCTGCTTCTTTTTTTTCTTTTCCATATATGATTTCACCTTGGAGCCATTGTTACTGAAGTATTGTAGTTGCTGTTTTTTCATTTTGTGATGCTTTTTTATATATATATATATATTATTGCTGCTTCTCTTTCTTCCAGATATGATTTCACCATTAAAGCTATCATTACTGGAGGTTTTGGGTAAGTTTTCGTCTTGGAGTTTTTTTTCTTATATATTTACTGCTGCTTCTTTTTTTTCAAATATAATTTTGCCGTTAGAGCTTCCGTTACTAGAGTTATTGAAACCATTTTCTTTATTTTGAGGTCATTTTTTGTCTTATATTTTGTTGTTTCTTTTCTTTCTGAGCATGATTTCACCGTTGGAGTCATTGTTAATGGAGTTATTAGAGGCACTGATTTTGGTGTGGCTTATTGTAGAGTTGTCATGCTATTGATATTTTGTTGTTTTTGTTCGTTTTGTTGGGAATCGTTTGTAGCAATATGATGTATTTTTTACTATAAGTAAATTTGTGGTAATATAATTTCATTATACTTATACTTTTTTTTTTATAAATAAATTCAGTAATTTTTTTTAATAAATATATTGGGTATACAATTTGTTATTTGTTATAATTTTTTTATATTTTTTTTATATTTTTTATATTTTTTATTTTTTATTTATTTTTTATTTATTTTTATTTATTTATTTTTTATTTTTATTTATTTTTTTTATTTTTTTTAGAATTTAACTACAAAGTACTACAAACAACTGGCAGTGATTATTACCAGTGTGTAATTAACCAATAACGATAAAACAAAAAAAGTTTATTTCATTTACTTTAGAGTTAGGGTGAGGCCTGGGATTTTAGCAAAGTATTTGATATATACAAAATTTAGCAAGGAATTTTTTTTGCAGAATGTTGAAAATAGTTTCATAGACGAATTCTTGAGATATTAGCATTTTTTTAAAAAAATCTTTATTTTTGTTACACAAACTAATTTGCATATTACACCTAATCCTGCAAATTTATTGGCTAATTACACACCGGTAATGATCACTGCCGGTTATAGTTAATAAAATTCTTTTTTTATTGTTAGTGATATTTTTAAAAAATAAGTGATGTGATCAAATTTGATTGGTCAATTACAGGTTGCTATAACATAACACCCAAGTAATTTGATTGGATGATTACTAGGGTAGTAAAAATAATTTGCTACCCAAGGTAGCACCAAGACAACTCCCAAAAAAATAAAAAAATAAAAAAAATAAAAAAATAAAAAAATGTAATGAATAAGAAAATTGTATCACCAAATTTATTTATTAAAAAAAAAGACTGAATTTATTTATAAAAAAAAAAAAAAGAAAAAAAGTGATATAGTATAATGAAATTATATTACCACAAATTTATTTACAGTAAAAAATACATTATACCACCACAAACAATTCCCAACAAAACGTCAACTGTATAACAACTTTACGATGAGGCCATACCAAAATTAGCAACTCTAATAACTCAATTAAAAACAACTCCAACGGCAAAATCACACCTGAAAGAAAGAAAAACAACAAAATATAAAAAAAACGACACCATGACGAAGGAAATAGCAACTCCAATAACTCTCCAATAACTCTAGTAATGGTGGCTCCAATGACAAAATCACATTTAGAAGAAAGAAAAGTAGCAGTAAATATATAAGAAAAAAAATGACTTCAAGATGAAATCCTACCTGAAACCTTCTGATGGCTCCAATGGCAAAATTACACCTGAAAGAAAAAGAAGCAGCAGTAAATATATATATAAAAAAAAGCATCCTAAGATAAAAAAACAGTGACTTTAATACTTTAGTAATGATAGCTCCAATGGCGAAATCATACCTGGAAGAAAGAGAAGCGGTAGTAAATATATAAAAAAAATCTACCTGACTCCAAGACAAAAAACTTACCAAAACCTCCAGTAATGACAGCTCTAATAGCGAAATCACATCTGGAAAAAAAAAGCAGCAGCAAATATATATAAAAAAAACCCCCAACTCCAAGACAAAAAATTTACCAAAATCTTTAGTAATGATAGCTCCAATAGTGAAATACACTCAGAAAAAAGAAAAGCAGCAGTAAATATATAAGGGAAAAAAATTGACTCCATAACAAAAACTTACTGAAACCTTCAGTAACGATGGCTCCAATGGCATAATCACACTTGGAAGAAAGAAAAACAAGCAGTAAATATTAAAAATTAAAAAAAAGACCCAAGATGAAGAAAAGGTGACTTCAATACTTCAGTAATGATAGCTCCAATGGTGAAATCATATCTGAAAAAAAGAGAAGCAGTAGTAAAAAAAAACTCTCTCGACTCCAAGATAAAAACCTATCCAAACCTCTAGTAACAACAGCTCTAACGGCGAAATTACATCTGGAAGAAAAAGAAGTGGTAGTAAATATAAGAAAAAAAACCAACTCCAAAATAAAAACTTACTGAAACCTCTAGTAACAACAGCTCCAACAGCAAAATCACACACTGAAAAAGAGAAGTAACAGTAATATATAAAAAAAAACAACTCCAAGACGAAATCTTACCAAAACCTCTAGTAACAATGGCTCTAATAGCGAAATTACATTTGAAAAAAGAGAAGTGCAGTAAATATATAAGGAAAAAGAATGACTCCAAAGCAAAAACTTACTGAAACCTCTAGTAATGATGGCTCCAACAGCGTAAACACACCCGGAAGAAAGAAAAGCAAGCAGTAAATATTAAAAATTAAAAAAAATCTCAAGACAAAAAAAACAGCAACTTCAATACCCTAGTAATAATAGCTTCAACAGCAAAATCATACCTGGAAGAAAGAGAAGCAAAAGTAAAAAAAAAAACCAATTTCAAGATGAAAACTTACCCAAACCTCCAGTAATGATGGCTTTAACAGCGAAATCACACCTGAAAAAAAGAGAAGTGGCAGTAAATATATAAGAAAAAAAAACTAACTCCAAGATGAAAAACTTATCGAAACCTCCAGTAATGACAGCTCCAATGACAAAATTATATTTGGAAGAAAGAGAGGCAGCAGTAAATATAGCATGTTTGAAATGTGTACCAGCCTGACTATGAATCAGATTTCATGATTAGGTGTAACATAATGGGTGGCAATCAATTAATCAACAATCACTTCACTGACATAACATTTCACTGACAATAATTCACCAACAAGTCCATTTTACTAACAGTTTATTTCACTGAAGCTCATTTCACCAACAAAGTAACTCTGGTCATTGTCATTAGAGTCAGGTAGAATTAGATAAAATTAGGCCTAAAGTTAGTGTGCTTTTTGAAAAAAAACTTGTCAGTAAAATGAACTTTGGTGAACAAATTGTTGTTAAAATAAACATGTCAGTGAGTATTTGTCAGTGAAATGATATGTCGGTGAAGTGATTGTCAATGAAATAATACAAACCCTAACATAACATGATTAGAAAAGTTCAAACAAACGTTCATTTTTGCCAAAAATCGGTTATTTATCGAAAGTCCATATAAGAAACCATCTTTAGTGCTTTAACAAAAAGTTTTCATTAGGCAATTTTACAATATAAAAGCTCTTTTTAACCCTAACTCTAAGCTAACCCAACCCTTATATTAGGGATGTTAAAATGCTTATATAAACTCTGCTCAAGCAGGTTCAAAGTACAAACTTTTACAGTTTGCTCTTAAATTTTTTAAGCACTGCTTAAAAGCAAATATGCTTTTAATGCTTTAGACCTGCTTAAAGCAATTATGCTTTAAATTTGCTCAAAAGCAAATATGCTTTAAGTCAGCTTAATTTAAATTTGTTCAAAGCAAATATGCTTTAAATAAATTTTAAAAATCTATTTTTACTAGCTTTATTTTTTAATAATTTAATAAATAAATTTTTTGTTGCAATAGCTATGCAAAGTTAATTAATTAGTTCTTATAATCTAACTAGATAAAATTTTAATAAATAATTTTTATATGTTCTAATAACTTCCAAATAATTCTATTTTTAAAAATCACAATTCTGTAAATACATAATTATGAATATTAAATACCAAATTAAAATCAAAATAACTATAATTTATTTTATTTTTTTTTAAACTTTGGCAATCTCGCCGGTGCATCCTTTATTAAGACTTTGCAATGATACATGAATATACAAATTGTAACAAGGATACAACTAGCTGCTCGTACACTTTTGGTGTCTAATTTAAGTAGTCTGCCCAAAGGTTTTACACTAGCTGCCATACCTACAACCCGCTACGGGTGTTGCCTATTTAAACCCTCTGATTATCAAATTGCTTACCCAATCATACTTAACAAGTAAATGCCTGACATCCCCCGGCTGCTTTTAAAGTGCCCAGAAGTGATCTGCCGCACCAAACCTAATCTACTTACTTTCGACATATCTGGAAGTTTAAGGGTAGAGTATTTTTTTGGCTTGTGTAATGTATAAATTTGCAGATCCCTGCTCCTGATTGGCCAAACCACCCGTTTGGCCAATCAGGAACAGGTGATCTGCAAATTTATACGTTATACAAGCCAAAAAAATACTCTACCCTTAACCTCATGATCCATGTCCCACACACTTCAACACGAGGTTTTTTCAGCCACCTATCGGTAGCTGAATTGGCCCTTATTAGGTTCATTCTGATCCCGGCCACCCACCTTCTCTGGTAGTACCATCATAGATCTTTACTATTACCTTCTAATTCAGGACTTTGCCAAACGGGTTTCCATTTCTCCGGTTCCCTGAATTTTTCGGTATAACAGTAACACTATTGTGCCGTAGCTCCCATTCAAGATGGTGGAACCAAGGTAACAGGCTTTTAACCCAACCGATCTGAGCCACATGGTTACCGAACACAGGCCTATATTCAAAACATCAACAGTGGAATTCGAACTGTTGACCTGCCGCTTGGGGGTGATACCTTGACCACTTCTCTAAGGCACCACATTCTCAAAATAACTATAATATTCTAATACCTAATCTTATATTAACTTAGAGTTTTATTTTAATTCTAATAAAACTTAGAATTATTATAGTCAAGACAAAAGATTTTAATTTTTTGAAATTATAATTATTTAAAATTTTTTTAAATTTAAATTTTGGATTAATAATTTTTTTTTTTAAACTTACACCGGTTGCTAAACGAGTGTGTTAATATTTTTATTAATTTATCAATTGACAAATTACATATTAAACTATTTTAGTTAGCATACATCCGGCTAGCCCTATTTCAGACCGCCCAAATGCCCGGTGGGCACCGAGCTTTTACCCTCCCAATCACCGCCTTCGGACAATCGCCACCAGAACGATGTTGGTACAAATGGACACCACCTCGGAATGATTGCGCCACGAGTTCATGTAGTATCTTCTCAGACTTCGGCCTCACATTACGTCTCGTGACTTCGGTTAATCCAAATCAGGTTCTAACTCCTTTCACTTCACCGCCACAGATTTAACAACAGCAACTGCCCAATTTAGGTAAACCTGTAAACGCCGACGGAAGACCCAGACCATAGACGAGGACGCATCTAGCCACACGTGCACTTTTGGTGCCTAATTTAAGTAGTCCGCCCGCAGGTTCTACACTAGCTGCCATACCTGCACTCCAACTATCAGAAGTGCCTAATTAAGCCCTCTGATTTTCTGGCCAGCTGACATAACGCGGATCTACAAGTTTTCTTAACCAGCTGGTATTTTCCTTTATTGCCTCTGGGGGGACTTGAAACGGCAACTTTCGATTTGCATCCTGGGAGCGTAACCGCTATGCTATCGGCCCGCAGGACTTTTGGATTAATAATATATTGTATATTGTTTTTTAAATATTTTATATATTGGGTTATAGTACAATTGAAATTTAATTCATTGGTATTTTAAACAATTCTGATAAAAACCATTAGTATCAAAGTAAATATACTTTAAGTATAAACTAAATTGCTTGATCACTTTAATATTTTTATTATACAAATTTGCCTATATAAAGTATGCTTGTATAAGCATGCTTGTATAAATTTGCTTATATAAGTATGCTTATATAAACTGGTTTATAAAAACCAGTTCAGTTTGCTTCAGTATCCAAGCAGGTATGCTTCGAGCATAAACTAAACTGCTTGAGCAATTTAACATCACTATCTTATATGAATATTAACAAACTTTAAATAATTTTGCTGCGCCACCAACCTGGCACTAGTGTTCTGCAGATCCGATTTGAGGAGCCAGATCTGATCCGGATTTCAGATCGGATCCGGATCCATGATTTATAAGTACTACCGAATCTGGATCCATATTGGGATCTGATCTAGTAGATCCGTTTGGATCCGTTCTAATAATAGGCTGGATTCTGATTGGCTTATATTGCTAAAAAAAATGTTCCCTTAACTTCTAAGGCATCTAATTTTTAAAATGTTAAATAAACTTTGAATGCCTTTTTAAGTTTTTCACGGCTTCTAAGTTTTCTAAACTTTCTAAATTTTCTAAACTTTTTAAGCCTTCTAAGCCTTCTAATCCCTAACGATTATAAAAGAAAGGGATGTTATAATAATAAATTTTAGATTTAAAGAACTTTGTGTTACGCATTATGATGTTGAATGAGGAACTTTTTTTAAAAGAAACTTTTTCTGATACCTAAGAACTTTTTAATGTTTAAGATCATGGTAGAGAAAACTAGATAAACCGTATGTATATAACAATATTATTTTCAATAATTCTGTTATAGAATGGTTTCTTGAATAGAAACTTTAAGCACAGAGTAAAACGGAATTTTACAGTTTTACAGTTTTACAGTTTTATAGTTTTACAGTTTTACAGTTTTACAGTTTTATAGTTTTACAGTTTTACAGTTTTACAGTTTTATAGTTTTACAGTTTTACAGTTTTTATTGGTTGATGAGTTTTACAAAAGATATATAAACCCTAGCTTTTATTCTTCCTTAGCTTTAGTGATTTGTTCCCTGCAATTCTTTAGTTATAGGAATTCTTTAGGCACAGAAACCTTTAGATAGTCTTGTAGCAAAGTCTTGTAACGTACTTAAATAAAATATATCTTTGCCCAACTAAATACACTCCAGTTCTTTGAGTAAAATATATCAAACTGCCACAGTGAGGAAACATTCCACTTCCACACCGCTTTATATCTTTTCTGACCTACAAGATCCCTGTCGCCGTGTGCTATGTTGCTAGTGGTATATTAAGAAAGCTATACAGCTTGTAACATTTTAGTGCCTTCTGGTGGAACGCATTAAAAACTGTTGGAAATATTAAAAATAGCCAGAACTTTTAGGACCTCCTTCTCTTCCTTATCCTCTTTGAAAATTAAAGTAGTCAGGAACATTGTTCAAGTATTGAAGAGTAGAAACATTAAGTTGAATCCACTCCTTCTTTTTTTCTTTTGGAAAAGATTATTTCTTTTATTTACGTCTGACTATTACCAAGGAGTAATAGCTTTTGGTTTTCCTGTCTAATTGAAAAAGATTCGTTCAGAAGAGTATACTTGAAGTCTCTTGCTTTTGTAGCACCGGTATTTTTTTGTCAAATTGAAAAAGATTCGTTCAGAAGGGCATACTTGAAGCCTCTGCTTTTGTAGCACCCCATTTAGTTATTTAGTTTTTTTTAGACACAGTTTAATAGTTTATTAATGAAAATTTTATGAAATGAAAAACCTCTCACCCTCTTAAAATTTGGTTCTCACCAAATCTCCAACTCTACAAAATCTCAAATCTACCACATTTACATCAACTCCACATTCACTTAAACCCAACCTCACAAATTCCAAATTCATCCAAACCCTACTGTTGCCACAAACCCAATTTCACTAAAATCCTACTCTTTTAAACTCCAACTTTACAAATCCAACTCCAAGTACCCACTACATATATGCTATAACAAAACATTTATTACTTATTATTTATTTATCTCTTTATTTAATATATTTTAATTTAATTTAATACATTTACCCAACCCAAACCTACTTCTAATTTTCTAACCTCTAAACCCGACTATTTTAAAAATCTTATCTTTAAACACCACTGTATCTGTCTACCTTTTTCCTCAACTATGAATCTATCCTTATAATCGTCTATTCCGAATACCCTATTTCTAATTATCTAAAGCTCCCAAATCTAATCCAACTTTCGAATCCACCTCTAATCACCCTTTCCAAATATGATTTTAAACTCGTCCTCCACCTCTATCCATTTCTTGTTATCTGCTTCTTACCTCTAAAACTACCCCTAAACCTTTATTCCTTATAACCCGCTAAACACTAAAATCCACCTCTCTTATTTCAAATCAACTAATCCTTAAACCTGAATTTATCTAAGCTAATACCCTACGTCTTCATCTAAAACCCAATCCTCCCTATTAACCCTAACACCTTATCTCTTGTGACTGCATTCAAGCAGACGTAATACGATGACCTCAAGTCGCCTTTTTGAAAATTTCAAGTTAAACGACTGAGTCCATAAACGATCTGCTGAATTTGAACTACCTGTACCTTCGATTAAAACGGAGACAGTTAAATTCCCAAACCCCAAATACCAACACTTCAAAATTGAAGAATCCTAATTCCATTGGTCATGGTCCCAGAATCTCAACCTCTACCCGAAACTTTGACTTTTCCAAAGATCCGGCTTTTAATTAATTCACTGAACTTGATTCGCTCTATCGAAAGAATTGGCCGATTCGAGATCCCGAACTAATAAATCGTGAAGACTGATCATCTTGTTGCAATGATCATCTTGTCTGTGACCACCTTGATTGCACTAATCATATTCATTGTATGGATCATTTTTTTAGTTAATCATTCGCCACTGTACATATATACTAAAAAAAAATAATAATAAATAAATAAATAAATAATATAATAATAAATAGAAATATTTTTACTCATCAAGCATTTTCGAATCATTTGCATTAATCATCACAATATTTCATTGGCATCAAACATTTGGTCATATTGATACTCAATAGACCTGTTAACGCTTTTTGAAAGCTCCCCCATATCATGAAAAGCTCAATATCTCTTTGAGAGATTCTAAACGCCAACCCGAGATTCCAGATTTAACTTTTCGAAATCGCCAAGAAAAGATCTATCTAGATGAAAAAAAAGTTTAACCAAAAAAAAAAAAATTATTACCGGGACTACTAACGTACCAGAAACAGCAAAGACCCACCCCAAAATAGGTCCCAATCCTAACTTATGAATCGTCTGTTTGGAAAATTTCAACCTGGTTGTTGCCAAAAATTTGGCATCCAAAGAAATTGGCACCATATCAGACAATGAGGCCAAACGATGAAAGTTTGCATATGTCAACCCTGCAGTCCTATCGTCAATACGGCACCGCCCTAGTAACAAGACTCAGGCCAAAAAAAGACAAGAAATTAGTCAATTTTTTTTTTAAAAAAACAAAAGAAGAAGAAGACCCGACCTTACAAAAAAAAATCAGACTCAGACCCAAGACCCGTAGAAAAAAAAAAAAACTAGCCAAATTTTTTTTTATAAAAAAAAAATTAACTCTATGCATGGAGAACTACTCTCACAAAACGAGACTATACTAAGTACGTCGAACGTAGTAAGGAAACTTAAAACTACCCAAAGCACTCGGACCCATGAAAGAGGTGCCACCCTGGGACAATCACCCTGCAACAACAAGAGCCTGTAGAGAAAGATAGGATCTAGCGAAGGACCATGCCTACGAAACAAGACCACTTCGAAGATATATATATCAGAAGTACTGAACAGACCCAAGCTACTTCAAATACCGGGAAGATACACAAGACTCGACCTAACAAGATCTACCTAGAATATAGGAAAGAAGACCCGACTTGGTGAAGCAAAGCAAGACCCAAACAAAAAAAAAATTTAATACATATGTATAAATATCTACAAAAACATATTGTTACAGTACCGGAAGCCTTCTTTAATTCCGATAAAGTAACAATCACACGGCTTCTGAGATCCCTTACTTTGGGCATGAAGCGGTGTGCAAGAGAGAAGTATAGTTTCTTTTATGTCTGTAAGAAACTACACACTTCTCTAAGGCAGTTCGATATAAAACAACAAGAGATAATAGACAGTTTATTAATTTAACAAGAGGGCTATTCCAAGGTGTCTGTTCCTTAGAAATCCCAAGAGTTTATTAATAATAAGGGAGGAGGATAATAAATATAAAGGTAAAGATAAAATACAATGTCTGGATCTGCCTAAAACTAAGGGAAATAAGGTGGGTTTATTTATCTATTGAGCTAAGCGTTGCTAAGCGTCGTTAAGCGTCGCTAAGCGTCATTGAGTGTCACTAAGCGTCGTTAAGCGTCGCTAAGCGTCATTGAGTGTCATTGCACATCAATTTCGCATATCACTATTACTAAATACAGTTATTACAAAATTTCCTTATTAAGTTCTAATTTTCAAACTAATTTCTACCAAAATTAAAACCTATTCTATAACATTTCTCTCCCCTTTAAGAACGAACTCCGTGAGTTCTAATTTGGGGAAGGACTTGAGAAAGTTCGGCATCAGTTAACCTCGTAATCATTGTATAAGTAATATAGGTTGTTCGAGAGATATTTTCTAGAGGTCGATTAGAGAAAAGCAATTTCATCCGTCTGGCACACTTCCATGTGTCTCGGGCTCTTCTTTCTCCTTGAGTCTTCTCAATTATTGATTGAATATCTTCATGAGCATCAGGGTACTTGTCTATAAGGTTACCAAGATAATAATAAGCTTCGAGCAGCTTAGTCTGGTCTTGTCTGTTTCTAGTTCGAGTTTTAATTCGTTTGAGAATTTTCTGTAATTTCTCTTGATACGTTATTCCAGTATATGGAGGGGTAGAGGTCTGAGTTAGAGGTCCACAAGGTTGGATAATATCTTGTATAATCCTGCTTAATTTTTCAGGTAATGGGGCAGGAGTGACTTCTTCTTGATTAGTAATTGGAACTGTTAACGCTTCTTCTTGTATATCTTCTAGTTCCAAGTTCGGGTTTATTTCTTCTGTGTCATTTACTTCTGGTAAATTAATTTCTAATTGCTCTGTGTCTTCTAGAGTGTTCAGAAAATTATTTGAGTCTGGCTCAAGAAAAGAAGTAATTACATTAGTAAGGTCAATAGTCTGAGTGGTATCATTATTATCACATAACCATACACATTGTGATGTAATCCACAATGCATAATTTTGGGCGGCATTATCTTGTTTCCATGTCTGAAAAAGGTATTGGAGGGCTAACAAGGTTTGAGGTTGCAATGTAGGGGTAGTCATTTTTGGGAAAATTCCAAAAGGGGTAGTTGTATAAATACATTTTGAGGTTTTACGAATTAAATTGTGTGTTTCATCCCCTTGTAGATCAAATTTCTTCTAGAAATTTCTAGGGGAATCAATAACAACTACTGGTTCCCAAGTTTGTGGCTCGTGATATTTAGCAAGACGATCACTATTATAGTATTTTTGTAAAATTTTTCCTTCTATTGTCCGTAATTTATAAGCACCATTGTCTAATTTCTCATGGATAAGAAAAGGTCCAAATCTTTTATCTTCAAATTTGGCTGAGCGAGAGGCTTCTAGTTCCTTTCTTTGTATCCACACTTTATCACCAATTTCAAATGTCTCTGTTCGAATATTGGCATCAAAACGGACTTTTTGTTTTTGCTGTGATCGTTCAGTATTTTGTCTGGCCTGATTCTGGTAGTTTGGTAATTTCTCTATTAAATCATAAGCGCGTTGGAGGATACTTCCTTGTAAGTCTATTTCATTATTACTTTCTATAGGTTCTACGGGAAAAAGTGCTTCGATTGGTAAGGTAGCATATCTTCCATATATAAGTTGAAAGGGGGTATATCCTGTGGTAGCATGTCTTTTTGTTCTATATGCTAAGAGAACAGCAGGTATATACAAATCCCAATCATCATCTCCTTTCACTTTTGCAAGTGATTCACACAATGTTCTATTAAATCTTTCCACCATCCCATTTGTCTGAGGGTGGTAGGGAGAAGAGAATTTGTGCTTGATAAGAAATTTCTCGCAGAGAATTCTAATAGTTTCGCTAATAAAATTGCGACCTTGGTCTGATAAGATAATTTTTGGAGTTCCATGTCTACAGATTATCTCTTCAAAGATAAACTGAGCGAGTGTATTAGCACTAGCATCTGGAACAGCACGAGCTTCTGGCCATCGTGTCAGGTATTCGGTAGCAACAATAATATATCGATTGTTTTGTTTAGTTATAGGCAAAGGGCCTACAAGGTCAATTCCAACACGTTCGAAAGCTCTTCCTATTTGTATAGGGTGTAAAGGTTCTTTCCTATGACCTTTTTGTCTTCTTTGGCATTCCTCACAAGTCTTCACATATTCTTGTATATCTCTATACATTTGATCCCAATAATAGCGGTCAGATATTTTATAATACATAGCGTCAGTTCCCAAATGTCCAGCAGTGGGGTGCTTATGCATCATATATAATACTGGTTCAACTTCTGTCCATTTTATAACTCTAAGTGGCCTGTCTGGGTTCCTTTTATTCTTTTTATAGAGAAGGTGATGTCTAACTTCAAAGTATTTAGCCTGGGTCATTAGTCGTTTTTGTTCTTGGTCAGTAAATCCATCTGGAAATTGGTCTGTGTCCAAATAGTGGTAAAGATTATGATATTGGTCAAGATTTATATAATTTATTAGGTACAATGGTCTGAGTCGGTAACCGAGAGAGGGCATCAACATTCGAATGAATTCGGCCTGGTTTATGAATAATTCCAAAATTGTATGGTTGGAGCTTCAAGATCCATCTTCCAATTCTTCCTTTGGGTTCAGCAGTACGTAACCATTTCAATGCTGAGTGGTCTGTAACTAAGATGAATTTTGTAGCGCCTAAATATTTGTGAAAATGTTCTATGGCCCATACAACTGCAGCACATTCAAGTTCAGTTGCTGCATAATTCATTTCTTCTTTTCGCAAACTTTTACTAGCATAGGCAATCGGGTGTTCTTTTCCATTCCTATCTAGTTGGCTTAGTGTGGCACCAAAGCCATTATAAGAAGCATCGGTAGCAAGTATAAATGTCTCTTTAAAATTGGGGTAGGCTAATATAGGAGCAGTAATGAGTCTAGATTTTAATTCTTCAAAAGCTTTTTGTTGTTTGTCTTGCCAGTGATAGGGTTCATTCTTTTGCAGAAGAGAATTTAAAGGGCGAGCAATTGATGAAAAGTTTTGAATAAATTGGCGATAGTATCTTGCAAGTCCAAGGAAGGATCGAAGGGCTGTGAGGTTTTTAGGAGGTTGAATCCATTGGACAGCTTCTACTTTTTGAGGGTCAGGGGCGATACCTTTAGCAGAGATTAGGTGTCCAAGGAATAGTAGTTGGTGCATCCAAAAGGTACACTTTTCTATATTAAGTCTGAGTCCTGCTTGTTTAATTCTATTAAATACTTTTTTTAAATGAGTTAAATGTTTATTAAATGTTCTAGAATAAACAATGGTATCATCTAAGTAAACAACTACAAATTTCAATGCAATTCCTTTATATACGCGATCCATTAGACTTAGGAAAGTTGCAGGAGCATTGCAAAGACCAAAAGGCATTACATTAAATTCATAAATTCCGTATCGTGTAGTAAAGGCAGTTTCCTCTTTGTCACGGTAATCCATGGCAACTTGCTAATATCCACTCGCAAGATCGAGAGTAGAGAACCAAGAGCATCCTGTAAGAGCATTAAGTATTTCATCAATGCGAGGTAGAGGGTAAGCATCCTTTTTGGTAACAGCATTTACTTTTCTGTAGTCTACACAGAATCGTAATTTGCCATTTTTCTTTCGTACTAGAACAACAGGTAAGGTCCAAGGGCTATTAGAGGGTTGAATGAGTTTATGTTCTAACATTCTTTGGATTTCTTCTTGTATAAATTCTTGTTCATTAGGAGGTACAGAATAAGGATGGGAAAGAATAGGGTGTACATCCTCAGTATAGATTCGGTGAGTAACCAAGTTGGTTCGTCCTAGCTCAGTTATATCATTTGCAAAGAGGTCTGCAAATTCTTCTAATAATTTCCGAAAAGCTAGGCCTTGTTCTTTATTAAGTGGTCCAATATTTAAAGAAGTCTGGGTCGATAGGGTATATTCTTCATGTTCAAGGGTAATAATATTTACAGATCTGGGTATAAGGTTCTGGTCTGGATCGACAGGTAGTTTATGATCCTGCCTAGGATTCTCTAAAAATTTTAACAAAGCATATCCAAGGCATTAGCCCATTGGTGAGCAATTTGGGCTTCTTCTTGGAAAAAGCATAATAAAGCAGCATTGGTAGTTTCCAAGGTTTCAATTCTTGCTTGTAATTGTTTTATCAATTGATCCTGTTGTTGTACTTGTTGTTGAAGCTGATAAAACTGTGAACCATCATCGATTTCCTTAACTGTTTCTTCAGCAGGTGGAGAGTAAATTTCTGGGTCTGGAAGTTTGCAATCATCACAATACCCTTGATTTGCATTCAATTCCTCTTGGTGTTTAACATGTAAACATTCCTGACAGAGGTCAACAGGAACTGTAAAGTTTCTTCGAAGTACAGCGAGGGCATACTTCTGGTCATAGTCTGGGTGGCTAGTGTCGAAGGATTCGTCTAAAATTGCTTGTAGCGGGTCAATATCATTTTCTGATAGTAAGTCTGATTCAGCTTGCAATATAAGTTGCATTTCCTTATAGCTCCAGGGTTGAGTTATGCGGTCAGAGGTTAGAGGTTCTAGGGCCTGGGCAATGGTCTGGTCATTTTCATCCAAGAGAATCTTCGCAAGTCGGTAAATTCTGGTCTGGTTCATTTCATATTGGTGTCCGGCATTCTTTGTTGATTCAGTATAACGTTTGATTCGAGTCCAGAGGTTATAATTAGGATTATACTGGATATCCTGGCTAGCCTTGTATGCGTAAAGGTGTTCTAATTCACAAAACCATAATTCTTCCCGAAGACTGTCTAATTGACACATTCTAGGTCTTGTATCTGCTTTATTACATACTTTGCAATTAACAAGCATTCCACGTCCTTCACCTTGGGTGAAGAAATGGATACTCCTAGGGTCTTCTCGGTCTAGAGCACAGTGAAAGTCAGAATAGCATCCAGGGCAAACAAGTTTCTCTTCAAGAAGTCTAAGGACTTCAGGTCTGTTAGGAACTCTACATTGACAACAATGGTGGGTACGGCGAGTGCTATGGTTAGGTAGGCGATTACTATCAACTTGATCAAGAGTACATCCACACTGGTAAACCAAATTTTGTCTTTTCCAAGTGGCAAGAGGACAGTAGGCTTCAATATGTCCTAATGTACTGCATCCTCTGCAGACATTATTGGGGCAGTCCCTATATAGGTGGTTGGAGTCATGACAAGTAGGGCAGGTGGTACGTCTTGGGGCTTGTTTAGGGCATTTAACAGCGATGTGGCCAAATTCCTGGCATCGATTACATTGGTTGGTAGGACAATTTGCAAAGAGGTGGTCAGGAGAACCACAATTTCCACAGACACGCTGTTTAGGAGCTTTTCTGTTTCTACGGCGAGAATGATAAGTGGTCCATTCATTTTCTTCTGGTGAAAGAGATTGGTCTGAGTCTTCTCGATCGAAAGTATAAGCTTCTCGAGGGTATAAGTATTCTGGTTCATAAAGGTCTAATTCATCTGGTGCAGTCACAGTGGGTTGACTGGGTAGAGGTTGGTTACTTTCATAAGTAGTAGGGATAGTATGTTTCTTGTTTTCCCATTTAAAAGTATAACAACCATTTTTCCAATTATAATTTGCTTCCACTTTTTGATTCCAGTCATTGCCTAATAGAAGAGAGTAAGAAGTAGTGTCTACTACTTCTACAGTAAGAGGGATAGTAATGTGATCAATTTCAATTGGCAGGTCTTTTATAATCCCTAAAGGCCGAGTGGAAGTTCCAACTGCAGGAACAATAAGGCTGTTAGAGGCCTTTTCAATAGTCAATCCAAGTTCTTTGACTGCCTTGTGAGCAATCATGCTGATTGAAGCACCACTATCAATAATAGCTTGGTAAGGTTTATTCTGAAGAGAGACATTACATTTGACAGGTGTAGTATACGCAGGGGTTTGAACAAGGTTGGCATTTTTGGCTTCCTCATACAGGTGAGTAGCCAAGGCACCTCGGATAGATGGATTATTGAGTAGCGTTTTCCACTTGCTAGCAGTAAGAGAGGGTGTCTGAGTCTGATTTTGTGTAAGATAATTAACACTTCGATGATAAGGCGAAGGAGATCGATTAGAGGAGTTTTGGTAAGAGTGATAGTTATCATTATTTCGGCTTCTATAATTATTATCTCTAGATTGGCTTCTAGGACGAGAATTATTGCGACTGCGAGAACGGTCTCTGTTATTGGAATAGCGATCAGAAGAGCGACCATTTCGGTCCCTATTTTGGTTGTTATTTCTGTTCCGGTTATTGTTATTATTATTACGACGAGAATTGGATCCTTGTCGTTGGTCCTGTTTTCTACTATTGCAATCACGAATAAAATGTCCAGTGCGTCCACAATAATAGCAGATAGGAGGCTCTTTCATTCGAGGGGTTTGGGCACGGTTGTCAGCATAATTAACAGAAGAGGTAGGTGTGGTCTGTGTCTGGGCTAAATTAATACTAAGCTTAGCAATTTGGTCTGTAAGTTGTTGAATAGCTTGGTCGGTATTGGTAGTAGGGGTAGTCATTAATTTTCCAGTTTCCCAGCGGAGGGCTACTTCAATAGCATCGGTCAGGGTATTAGGTATAGCAGCTTGAACATTAACTGCATACTCAGAACGTAAGCCTTGGATAAAAAGTTGTTTAACAAAATCAGCGGGAAAAACACCGGTTGGGTCCACTTTCGTTTGCAATGTACGAAATCGGTTGACATATCCATCCACCGTTTCTGTGGGTCCTTGCTTAATTTCGAAAAGTTGTTTTTGCCAAAGGGCCTTTTGCTTAGTAGTATAGAAACGTGTCTTAAAAAGATGCTGGAAACTTCGGTTCTGGTGGTTGTTATCATTAAAAACATTGGGTACCGGGTTTAAAGCAGTATACCAGTCTAGAGCAACACCTTTAAGGTACACAGGAGCAAGCTGAAGTTTCCGTTCAGCACTCCATCGGTTGGCAGTAGCGGCTCTTCGAAATTCCTTCAGCCAGTCAGCAGGGTCTTGGGTTCCGTCACCGTAAAAATCTGCAACAGTAATAAGAGTTTTCTCAGAGCCTTGTCCAAGGGCATTGGCAAGATCAGTTATTGCTTGCGCAGCATCTTGTAAAGCTTGATCACCCATTAGGTTTTCTGGTTGGTTAGGAGGTAAGATAGGGTTTAATTCTTCAACAAGAGGTTGTAAATTTATTTCCTCGAATTGTGGAGGAGAGTCAGCTCTAACAATAGTAGCGTCTTGGTTTTGAATATAATGGTCGAGAGGGTCAATTAAATTTTGGTCGTTAAGAGGAGGAGTATTAAGTAATGGAGGTGTATGGCGTGGGGTAACGTTTATATCTAAATTAACAGTTGGGTAATATTCAGTTACAAGAGGAGATGGAGGAACAGTTGTGCGAGCAGGAGAAAAGGTTTGTTGTAAATAGCGAAAGAGGCGATTTCGTGGAGGAGGAGTAGTTTCTCGAGTATAATGATATGGAATTTCTGAGATAGGTGAAGAAGGAAGTGCAAGGCTTGGAGGGATTGGTATATAAGTATTAGTGGAAGAACCAACACCAGTATCAGCTAATTGTTCAGGTCCTAAGGTGAATATAGATCTGGGTGGAGAAACGTCAAAATTTAATTCAGTTCTTCCTAGTTGATTTTGAAAATTGAATAGAAGGTTTTCAGTCCTTGGTCGAGTTGAAGCAGGTGTAGAAGGTAAGAGGTCCTCAATGTGAAGGTCAAGTAGAGTAGCTTCAAAATTAAGAGGTAAGGTAGGTGCAAGAGTATAGGGGGTATGTGCAAGGAGTAGACCAGCAATAACTTCTTTTGGGTCTAATAGGTCGTTGTTATAGCGGCAACTAAAAACAATATCTCGAGCAGCAGCTCTAGCAGTATTATAATCAGTAGCAGCAACTAAAATACAGTAAGAGTCGTTTGTCTTTTGTGAGTATTGGGTAGCAAAATAATTGTCTCGATACGTTCCCCAGAATCGGCGAAAGGGACGGTATAAATTAGCAACAGGGTAACAGATAGTACAAGATAAATCAGGATGGTAGGCTTGCAAAACGTCTACCGCAAGTGAGGAAGGATGACTTGTTTCGTGTACTTCAATTTGTTCTAAGTATAGTTCATACGCTCTATTCATATAGAAAAGGCAGTTCCCAAGTCTTAAGGAAACTAATAAAAGAATAATAAAATACCTCCAAAATAAAAGGTTAGTAGTAAGTTGTTAACAAAATTTTAATCTCCTAAATATAGTAAATAGTTAGTATCCAACAAAAAGAAAATTCCAAGTAAGTTGTAAGAGAATAATAAGAGTGCAATCAACAGCAAGAGGGTTAGTAACAGCCAAAAAAAAAATAATTAAATTTCTGCCAAAAGTAATAATAAGATTTCCAAATTCTTTAATAATATTCAATAATTTAAATAGGTTTCCGCCAGAAGGCACCAAATGTTACAGTACCGGAAGCCTTCTTTAATTCCGATAGAGTAACAATCACACGGCTCCTGAGATCCCTTACTTTGGGCGTGAAGCGGTGTGCAAGAGGGAAGTATAGTTTCTTTTATGTCTGTAAGAAACTACACACTTCTCTAAGGCAGTTCGATATAAAACAACAAGAGATAATAGACAGTTTATTAATTTAACAAGAGGGCTATTCCAAGGTGTCTGTTCCTTAGAAATCCCAAGAGTTTATTAATAATAAGGAAGAAGGATAATAAATATAAAGGTAAAGATAAAATACAATGTCTGGATCTGCCTAAAACTAAGGGAAATAAGGTGGGTTTATATATCTATTGAGCTAAACGTTGCTAAGCGTCGTTAAGCATTGCTAAGCATCATTAAGCGTCACTAAGCGTCGTTAAGCGTCGCTAAGCGTCGTTAAGCGTCGCTAAGCGTCTTTAAGCGTCGCTAAGCATCATTGAGTATCATTGCACATCAATTTCGCATATCACTATTACTAAATACAGTTATTACAAAATTTTCCTTATTTAGTTCTAATTTTTTAACTAATTTCTACCAAAATTAAAACCTATTCTATAACAATATATATATACCATAACGTATGTTGAAACAAGCCTACTACGAAGAATGTACGAACAAGACCAATCAAGCCCCAAGACTCTACGAAGCAAGACAAAACAAAGACCATACCAAGACCATAAGGAAAAGACCAGGCCCAACAAAACAAGACAAAGACCAACTCAAGTCCCAGGCCCGGAACAACAAAACAACAAAAAGATGGTTGACTACCTTATACTATTCCAACTCCACAAGAAAGCTCCAATGGCCAAATCTACGATCACAGTAATGCCAAAGACTAAACGAAACCTAAAGAACGAAAACTGTCTGGATGAAAACTTTTGAAGCATAGTAAAATAGAACTACCAAAAGCAGAGAATATTAGATATGGCACATATCTCTACAATGCACACCTGCACTAATGACAAAATCGAAAGGCTTTCGACCAACAAGTGAAAGAAAGCTCTAATACTGAAAAATGATGACGACGAAACGAATATACAAGAAAGGTCTCGACACCCACTATGACGACGAAGTCTACAAACTTCAAGAAGCGTTGACTCCAAAATTTAACTACGACTCCAAGAACGATGATGGTTTCAAGATCTATATACTAATGAGAAAAGAAAAAGAGTTAACATATACAAATTGGAAAAATTATTAATTGAATATTATACATGATCTTCCAGTGTAACGTAATGATTATTATCAAATTATAACCGATGAACACATATTATTAAGTCGTGATCGAAGCTAAGAGACATAACTGCAAAAAATATTTATACTAACAGTTACTTGCGTTACTTATTTAGAAGCTATGCAAAGCATTCGATGAATTAAATAACATATAGGCCGATTTTTGTAATTTTAGTGATGTTTACAAAAACGTGACTAAGATCTTCAACAAATATTACCATCCAGATTTTAGAATATGATATTTGTGAATAGATCTATGATTTTGTACTACAACTCTTGCCAATTAAGTTTTAGGATTTTATGATAATCAATATTGCAAAAAAAAACAATCTTTTCTAACCAATAAAGAACCAAAGATAAACATTGGAAGATGAGTTGAGGATGAGTTGGGAATGAGTTTTGAATATAAATTTTATGGTAAGTAGAATTTACATCAACATAACAATATTTTTTTAAAAAAACTTTTTAACTTTATAATGGCAACAAAAATTTACTTGAATAAACTTTATTTAGAAGATGAATACTTTACAATTCTATTCCTCTATTACTAGTACTATGTGTGTACTACTGTATACTAGAATGGTCAATTTAAAGAAAAATAAGGTATGCAACGTATATTTAATTTTAAGAAAGGGTCTTGTACTTGTTTACTTAAGGTTTTAAATTTAAAATATTGTTTTATTATTATTAATAATAATATTAATAACAATATCTCATATTTTAATTTAGCATTATAGAAATTAAGCCTGCTAAGTTCGTTGGTTTGTTAAGTTAGTAAATATAGGCTTGGTGCTAAGAAAAGGGTCAAATTTGACAAAAAATTAATATGCAAAAAAAATTAATTATATCGTGAACTATCAATTAGAATTACATGATTTTGGTACAAATTGATTTGTCCCATTGAGACGAATCTATTTGTACTAAAATCATGTAATTCTATTCAATAATTCATAGGACAATTAAATTTTTTGTACATATTATTTTTTTGTTAAATTCGACCCTTTTCTTAACACCAAGCCCTATTAATAGCAGCTAATAAATACTAGAAATTGTTTGCAAAGGCATTGATAATAAATTTACTGCTTTTAAATATGTAATAAATATAATTTATTAAGTTTGTAAAAATAAAGTCTTAATTTTCTGTATTAAGAGTTATCATTATTTCGGTTGTTTAGATCTACAAATATTAGCCAATCATATGAATATTTATCAATTATGTATTTTTATATCACATTTTTATATCACGATTATCGCAAAAATTGGCCCATATGATTAACCGGAAAAGACAACAATAGACAAAGACTTTAACAAATTCGATACTTTACACTTAAAAAAAAAAATTTAGATACAAAAACCATAAAAACTTTATTATTTTTGAAACACTTTTAACACTTCACAATTGTTGATATTTTTTAAAAAAAAAAAATAATAGAAGCTAATTTTAGACAAATTAATAAGAAAAGTTCAGAGACCTCACAACTCTTAAAGGGAGAAAGCAACAAGGAAATTACCAAAGCACATGTTGAGCAAAATTTTTGCATATGAACAATACAGATACAAAACCAAAATAGACAAAATACTAGAAACAGAAACTAACTCGAGTACACTAGTTACCCAGGCAATAGAATTCAAAATAGAAACTTCTATTCTTTAGCCTCAAACCTTATCCATATTTATTAAAATTAATCATATACTAAAACCAAGCAAAGAAACTATCGAAGGACCCAAAGTTTAATGAAGTACTAGATACAGATATGAATTTTATAATTAGACAGTATATAATTTTCTTTAATAATTTTTCAAAGTTATTAGATTTAGGAACTCATGGAGTTCGTTCTTAAAGGGGACGGAAATATTATAGAATAGTTTTCTTGAATAGAAACTTTAGGCACAGAGTAAAACGGAATTTTACAGTTTTACAGTTTTAAAGTTGTTTTACAGTTTTACAGTTTTACAGTTTTACAGTTTTACAGTTTTACAATTTTACAGTTTTATAGTTTTATTGTTTTATAAGTTTTACAAAAGATATATAAACCCTAGCTTTTTTCCTTCCTTAGCTATAGGGATTTGTTCCTGCAATTCTTTAGTTATAGGAATTCTTTAGGCACAGAAACCTTTAGATAGTCTTGTAGCAAAGTCTTGTAACGTACTTAAATAAAATATATCTTTGCCCAACTAAATACACTCCAGTTCTTTGAATAAAATATATCGAACTGCCAAAGTGAGGAACATTCTACTTCCACACTGCTTCATATCTTCTCTGACCCTACAGGATCCCTGTTGCTGTGTGCTATGTTGCTAGTAGTATATTAAGAAGCCTATACCGCTTGTAACAGTTCTAAATAATTATTTTGCTAAGTTCATATTTAAGTCATACTTGAGCAGATATGATGAGTTGCTGCTGATTTAAATAAATCATCAGAGATTGAACTAGTATTAAGAAGTCGTGAAAGCATGAGCAGATATGAAAAATTGAATGAAGATAATCTTTCGCAAAAGCAGCTTGTAGTACGCATATGCTTGAGAAATTCTTCAAAATTAGTGAATAATAATTGATATATCCGTAATAATAATATTTTTTTATAATTGTTATTTAAATTATAAGATATTCGCTTGGAAAATAAATTGGTTTAAAAGTTCTTTTAAAAGTTATGACATTAATTATTAATGATTTGAAATAATAATTAAAAAATTATTGTAATTATTAAAAAATATTGTAATGATTAAAATATCATAATAATTAAAAAAGAAATCGTCATAATTAAAAAAATAATTAAAAAAATAATTAAAAAAATATCAAAGCGATTATGCAAATAAGTGCATATTTAAGAAAAAGCATTATCTATTATCGGATCCAGATCCAGATTTGGATCTTTCTTGTTTGGATCTGAATCTGGACTTGGATTAGATCCGGTTTTTGGATCAGATCCAGTTTTTGGATCAGATCCGGATCTTTAAAAATATCTGTCTGATCTGAACACTACCTGGCACACATTTCAGGCATGCGTAAATATGTAGAAAAAGAAACAAAGCACAAAAAAAATAAATAAATAAAAACTATCTGATTGGTCGATTTGTTGGTGGGGGTGGTAAAAAAATATTTACAACCCGAGTGACACCAGGGCATTTCCTTTTTTTTATTTTTTATTATTTTTTTTATTGTTATGCGATATTTTTAAAAAATAAGTGCACGTGATCGAATTTGATTGGCTGATCACGGGTCACCATAAAATAGCACCCAAGTGATTTGATTGGATGATCACTGGGGTAGTAAAAATAATTTGCCACTGGGGTGGCACCAAGACAACTCCTTGAACCCTAACTCTAACCTTAACAATAAAGCCAAAAAGTTAATCCAAATACGCCACACCATGTAATGGTCGCATTTTTGCAAACCTACGTAGCTCGAGTGTCCTTATCCTGTACCCAGGGTAGAGGCTTTTATCCTATGCTCGAGGAGTATAAGTTTTTATCCTGTACTGCTTAAATATGATTGGTCCAAATTTTAAAAACTCAAAAAAATTTATTATTATTATTATTATTATTATTATTAATTAAAGATAGTTTTTTATTAGAAAAAATACAAGTAGCGAAAAGTACAAAAAAAAATTTATTATTATTATTATTATAGTAATTAAAGATAATTTTTTATTAGAAAAAATACAAGTAGTGAAAAGTACAAAAAAAAAATTTATTATTATTATTATTATTAATTAAAGATAATTTTTATTAGAAAAATACAAGTAGTAAAAGTACAAAAAAAAAAAATAAAGGTAAAAAAAAATCGTAAAAAAAACATAACTAGTCAAACGACTAAAAGACTAGCAAACAACAATTAAAAACTCCACCAAGCAACAACGAAGTACGACCAAATAACGACCAAGAACACCAACAAATGACGATCAAAGAACCACCAATCTACAACCAAAAGCACCACCAAATGACAACCAAAAGCACCACCAAATGATGATTAAAGCACAACCAAACGACGATCAAAAGCACCACCCAACGACGATCTAAGCACCAACAAATGATGACGAAAAGCACCAACAAATGACGACCAAAAGCCTCCACCAAACTACGACCAAAAGCACCACCAAACTACAACCCAAACTACAACATAAGTACCACCAAATGATAACCAAAGGCACAACCAAAGGCACCACCAAACGATAACCAAAGGCACCAAATGACAACCAAAGGCACCAAACGACAACCAAAGGCACCACCAAACTACGACCAAAAACACCACCAAATGACGATGAAAGCACCATAAAAGAGCCACAAAAGCACTACAAGAATGACAACGAAAGTACAAAAAAAAATACTGTACAATAATGACGAAAGCAACAAGGGCACTATGAAAATGACGATGGGCAAAACACGCGATTTTCTGTGTTGATCAGTTTAATTTAATTTATAAACAGTCACATGACAGACACAGGATAAGACCCTCTACCCCAGGGTATAGGTTAAGTTTCTCCACGTAGCTCACCCACAAAAAATTTTCCGGTCATGACTTTTTGTGGCGCAAACTAGACACAAACCAATTGAATTTTAGGATCAGGTGTAATGTAAAAATTGCGCTTTTTTATGATTTTTTATAAAAATCACCAATAGCTCTGAAGTTTGTCTATGAAATTGTCTACTGCGCATTAACAAAAAAAATTCCTTGCAAAATTTTGGTATGAGTAGCACTCTAACCAAGTATCTAACCCCAACCCTAACCACACAATTTATTACTTTAATTCTTTCGCTTTATTCAATTGTTTTGATTGTTTTGATTTTCACGTTATCAAATTTTGATTGGTTTGTGCTACAAAAAAGTCACATGACTGGAAAATTTTTTTGTGGGTGAGTCGTTTGTGCAAGGTGTAAGTCTACGGACACCAATCAATTCACGTGAACACTTACCAAATCGGGGGGATGGCTAAAGCCAGGTACATCATGAGATTACCTGATTTTTCCGATTTTTCTGATTTTTAATTAGAGTTAGGGTTAGGGTTAGGGTTGGGTTAGGTTAGGAGGTTGTTTTTATATAGTAAAATCACATTTCCGACAATTTTACTTAGTCAAACAAGACGGTTTGGATAGCAATTTTTATATATTTCGTGTTTTTGTCTTTGTCGTCTCGCTTTGTTTTGTTCAGACTGATCCGGGTTATATATCGAGTAATTTCGTGACGTACCTGTCTTTAGCCTACCCCCAAATCGGGTAATTTTTGTACCTACATAACTTTCTAACTTAGGGGTAGGTACAAAATCACGGTGTCCGTGGTTGTTACTGCAAAAGTGTCTAGACTCCTGGCAGATAAAATGCTAAACTTAATAATGCACCATTTCACATACTGTACAACATTTTGTATCATATTTAATATTAACATCAACATTAACATTAAATTACAAAATCATGGTTGACGAGTTTAGTTCTAGAAGAGATAAGTGGTATGGAAAATGTGCAAACTGCAAGCATTATAATACATCGCTAGCTTGGTGTCAAACATGTAATCCTCAGAAGATAGCACAAGGGTGGACAAGTGGAAATAAGGAAGTTGATAATTGCATTAAAGAATTTCAACTTAAAGCTACAAAATATGAGAATGTAATCGAATGGATTCCTTTTAATAGATTAGATAATATTCAAAATATTGGTGATAAATTTTTAGCAACTTGGTTGGATGGTGTACGTAATGTAAACGAAAAGAAAAATACATTTAAATTATTTAAATATAGATATACACAGTCACGTACACCACTATGTGTAGTGGAGCTTAAGACATTAATTAGTTCACATAACTTATTAGATACATTAAAAGAAGTAAGATTATATTATTAATTATATATGTAGTTTATTTAATGCATTTACATAAATAATTTTTTCCTATTTATATTTTGTAAGTTTAAAAATCATATGGAATTAGAGAGTAAAAATGTCTATGGATTAACTCAAAGCACAACAACAAATGAATATATGTTGGTATTTGATGAATTTGGTTCTAAAAGATATTATGATTGTGGAAAATGTGCAAATTGCAACCGATATAACACAACAGAAGCTTGGTGTCAAACATGTGATCCTCAGAAAACAACACAAGAATGGACAAGCAGAAATAATGATATCAGATAATTGCATTAAAGAATTTCAACTCAAAGCTACAGAATATAAGAATGTAATCGAATGGATTCCTTTTAATAAATTGGATAATATTCAAGATATTGGTGATAAATTTTTAGCAACTTGGTTGGATGGTAGACGATATATAAAAGTTAAAAATGATGAATATATACAATCACGTACATCATCATGCGTAGTAAATCTTAAATCATTAAGTAGATCACAAAATTTATTAGATACATTAAAAGAAGTAAGATTATATTATTAATTATATATGTAGTTTATTTAATTAATAACATACGTATTTACATCAATGAATTCTATTTACATTTTGTAAGTTTAAAAATCATATGCAATTATATGATGAAAGTATCTATGGATTAACTAAAAACACAACAACAAGTGAATATATGGTGGTATATGATGAATTTGTTGATAAAAGAAGTTACAAGAATGGAAAATGTGCAAATTGCACCCAATATAACACATCGCCAGCTTGGTGTCAAACATGTGATTCTCAGAAAACAACACAAAAATGGACAAGCGGAAATAATGATATCGATAATTGCATTAAAGAATTTCAACTCAAAGCTACAAAATATGAGAATGTAATCGAGTGGATTCCTTTTAATAGATTATGTAATATCCAAAATAGAGGTGATAGATTTTTAGCAACTTGGTTGGATGGAAAACGATACGTAAAAGATGAATATAGTAGTAAATGTAAACAGTCACGTACACCATCATGTGTAGTGGAGCTTAAATCATTAAGTAGATCACAAAACTTATTAGATACATTAAAAGAAGTAAGATTATATAATTTTTTAATATATGTAGTTTATTTAAGGTAGCTTTTAGGCATCTCCCGCGAGAGATATATCTCCCTGCGGGAGATATATCTCCCAACCAATCAAAAACGGCAAATATCACGTGACACGCATTCCGAAGTACTACTCTATTTGTACTACTCGGACCTTTACTTCACCGATCAACTTCGGACCAGATAACTTGTTTTTTATTAAAAAAAAAAACAAAAAAATTCGTGCTACATTCACGCACCCGCACGGCTTTATTTTAATTTGTCATATTTACGTCATACAGTATTTAATTAAAACAGTATTAAAACGTCATCGCGTAATGATTATAAATTTTATTATAAAAAAAAAA
>QKWP01000260.1:80564-91920 GCA_003550325.1 Gigaspora rosea
ACATCATCATGTGTAGTAAATCTTAAATCATTAAGTAGATCACAAAATTTATTAGATACATTAAAAGAAGTAAGATTATATTATTAATTATATATGTAGTTTATTTAATTAATAACATACGTATTTACATAAATAATTTCTATTTATATTTTGTAAGTTTAAAAATCATATGCAATTCGAGAGTAAAAACGTCTATGGATTAACTCAAAACACAGCCACAGATGAATATATGTTAGTATTTGATGAATTTGTTTCCAAAAGAAACAAGCAGAATGGAAAATGTGTAATTTACAACCGATATAACACATCGCCAGCTTGGTGTCAAACATGCGATCCTCAAAAAACAACGCAAGGATGGACAAGTGGAAATAAAGATATCGAAGATTGCATTAAAGAGTTTCAACTTAAAGCCACAAAATATGAAAAAGTAATCGAATGGATTCCTTTTAATAGATTAGATAATATTCAAAATAGAGGTAATAGATTTTTAGCAACTTGGTTGGACGGAAGACGATATGTGAATGTAAATGGATGGTATAAGAAATACACGCAATCACGCACACCATCATGCGTAATGGGGATTAGAAAATTAACCAGCTCAGAAAATTTATTAGATATACTGAAAGAAGTAAGTTCATATTATATTTCTGATACAGCATATTTATTTAATTTAATAATGTATTTACATAGATAATTTCTATTTATATTTGTAAGTTTAAAAATTATATGAAATTAGAAAGTAAAATTGTCTACGGATTAACTCAAAACACTGTCACAAATGAATATATGTTAGTATATGATGAATTTGTTTCCGAAAGAAATAAGCAGAACGGAAAATGCGCAAATTGCAACCGATATAACACATCTTTAGCTTGGTGCCAAACATGTGACCCTCAGAGAACAACACAAGGATGGACAAGCGGAAATAATGATATCGACGATTGCATTAAAGAGTTTCAATTTAATGCTACAAACAACGACGATGTAATCGAATGGATACCTTTTAATAGATTAGATTTAGATAATACTCAAAGTATTCAAAGTAGACTTTTAGCAACTTGGCTAGATGGAAGACGGTATGCAAAACGTAATAATAATGATGATAAATATATACAGTCACGTACACTACCATGCGTAGTGGAACTTAAAGCATTAATTAGATCACAAAATTTATTAGATACACTAAAAGAAGTAAGATTTATATTATATTTCTTATATATGTAATATATTCTTTTATTTAATTAATAATGTATTTTACATGGATAAATTTTATTTATATTTTGTAAGTTTAAAAATTAGAAGGTAAAAAAGTCTATGGATTAACTCAAAACACTGCCACAAATGAATATATGTTGGTATTTGATCTTGAAAGATATAATTATCTTGGAAAATGTGCAAATTGCAACCGATATAACACATCGCCAGCTTGGTGTCAAACATGTGATCCTCAGAAAACAACGCAAGGATGGACAAGTGGAAGTAATGATATCGATAATTGCATTAAAGAATTTCAACTCAAAGCTACAAGATATGAGAATGTAATCGAATGGATTCCTTTTAATAGATTAAGTAATATTCAAAATATTGGTGATAAATTTTTAGCAACTTGGTTAGATGGTAGACGATTTGCAAAATATAAAGATAATGATGAATATATACAATCACGTACACCGCCATGCGTAGTGAATCTTAAATCATTAAGTAGATCACAAAATCTATTAAATACACTAAAAGAAGTAAGATTATATATATTTCTTATATATATTTTTATTTAATTAATAATGTTGTTACATAACTTAAATAATTTCTATTTATATTTTGTAAGTTTAAAAATATGAGATTAAAAGGCGAAAGTGTCTATAGTGTCAACGGATTAACTCAAAACACAATCACAAATGAATATATGTTGGTATTTGGTTCTAATGAAAGAGGGAGTTGTTATGGAAAATGTGCAAATTGCAACCAATATAACACATCGCCAGCTTGGTGTCAAACATGTGACCCTCAGAAAATAACGCAAGGATGGACAAGTGGGAATAATGATGTCGATGATTGCATTAAAGAGTTTCAACTCAACACTATGAACTACGAAAATGTAGTCGAATGGATTCCTTTTAATAGACTAGAAAACGTCCAAAAGATTGGTGAAGGAGGATTTGGCTCAGTGTTTTCAGCGACGTGGTTAGATGGTAAAAGAATAGTTTCAGGCAGAAGATATCAATCGCGTACTCCATCATTTATAGTTGCACTTAAGACATTACCTGGCTCACAAAAGAATTTTTTAAGAGAAGTAATTTAAGATGATTTATTTGCGATCTAATATAGATAAATTATTAACATTATAAATTTTATTTAACAAGTTTAAAAATTTTATGCGATTTCGATTATTAGGCAGTAATCTTGAGGTGTATGGACTAACTCAAAACACAACTAATAATGAATATTTGATGGTTTTTCAATATGCAAATAAAGGAAGCCTTCATAAGTTCCTATTATCAAATTTTAGAGAACTTAATTGGAAAAGTAAATTAAAGCAACTTTTTGATATATCAATCAATTTAGTAAAATTACACGAGGCAGAATATGTTCATGGAGATTTTCATAGTGGTAACATCTTACAGAATCAATATATTAGTGGAAATCTAATATCCTATATTGCAGATCTAGGATTATCTAGAAAAAAAGATGAAACGGATTTAGATGATAGCATTTACGGCGTTTTACCTTACGTCGCACCAGAAGTGTTAACTGAACGATCGTATACAATAGCTGCAGATATTTATAGTTTTGCATTATTATGACTGAGATGTCTACAGGAAGACCACCTCATTATGATATTGAGTATGATGAAATATTAGCCTTCAAAATATGTAATGGATTACGTCCTGAGTTTGCTGAAGGCACTCCTGAGTGTTATATCCAATTAGCAAATCAATGTATGGATGCTAATCCTTCTAATAGACCAACTGCAATTGTTATCTTTCACATATTATTTTATTGGTGTCATATAGTAGATCATGCTGTTGCAGGAAACAAAAATAAACGAACAATATTAAAATCATTTCAAGCTGCAGATGCAAACATTTCAACATTGCCAACAGAATTGCCAATTTATACTAAAGATAAACTTACAAGTAAATTACTTAATTTTAGAGGTCTTACAGAGCCAATTAATTCATTTGAAAAATTGCCAAAATTATGTGGTAAATAAGTATATTACTAGGAAAACGTGAAACGTTAAAGTCCGGAGCATAATAGTCATTCAGATAATTTTTTACGCCATATCGGGCTGATCCGTGTTGATCTGTTTATATGTTTTGAAATGCTGATTGGCTTAATATCACGTGAGCGGAACCTGACACACACAAATTTTGGTCTATTGCTCCAGTGTAAAGTCCTCCGCTACGCTCCGGATAATAATGTACTGTATCTGATTTTTAATCGATGAAAATTTTAATGACTGTTTAATTTGTAGGATCTCGTAAATGTGATTTTTCAATTAGTGATAACATTATTTCACGTATGTATATAATAATTTTAATTTATTAATTAGAAGAATATTTAATTATTCAAATACCTTTATTTTTATAGCCAATGAGGAAACGGAATGAATTGACTTTATTTACTTCAATTTAATAAATTTATTAAAGTTACAATTATGATTTGAAACTTAATGTCAAAATAATTCATAGTTATTCTAGGCCACTGAATTAGTATAAATTTGCAAAGGTTAAGAATAGAGCTGGTGTAGTTAAAACTAGTGCTACTGTAATTTGCTTGTTATAATATCCATTTCAATACATTTGACCCTCGTTAATATCAACCTATTTGGATCACTTTTATATTGATGTTTGTGATGATATTAATGAAGAATCATATTAATATGAGAGAATTTTAATATAATTTTGCTATATAAAAATTCATTTTATAGTTTAGGTTGAGATTAAAGGGATTGATATTAACGAGGATCCTCCGTATTTATCAATTTCAAGAGAGTGTTAACATATTCAATGCACGGTAACACATTAGTTATTCCAAGTAGAAATCCGTTAGGGTCCTGAAAATCTCTTTTGAATATAATCTATATAACATTTATAATCTTGTGCGAATCTGGCATTTTATTTCGTAAATTGATATCACACTATAAATAATAAGGCTTAGAAATTTATCGCTATGGCAAATAGAGAATTCTACAACAATGAAAAAATGACAACGTAAATCTTTGCAGAATATTGAACTTTGAATATGACTTAAATTACTTGGAATTATAGTGTCACCCCTATCGCAAGTTTCATGCTATTCCGTATCGCACTGCATATCCATATTGTCTATTGGACTTAAGACACTTAGTCCAAATAAATGCATAAGTTAACAGTTTCGAAATATTTCGAATAGAAATAGCAAAATTGAGACTAAAATTAGAAGCTCCGAATTATCCCGAACATTTCAATAAAGAAGATATTACATGAACACTATTTGGACTAGTCCATGTTTCCTTATGAAAAAATAGGTACAGAAATAAAGAAGTTATAAATGAGATACGGAATATACTATTCAGAACCTTTTGTTATTGGATGAACTAATTTTTTTTATATTTTTTAATTTTATATTTATTGTAAAAAAAGGATTAATGGATATTATTTATATTATTTTAAAGCATGTAGCTATAAAAATGTATTATGTATACTAAATGATGCATATCAAAATGCCAATAGGAATTGGCGTAGATATGTTAATGCAGGCCAGATAATATGATAATGCCGGCCGGATAATTTTATTTTGGGATCATATAAAAATCCCGTGCAGGCTCTAAAAAATCCCACGCATCATGCATGGGATCCTGCGCGGATCACGCGCATGCCCATCTCTAGCAACAAGCCCAAAAATGAGCTAAGGTTCTAGAAAATAACTTTAAACCAGTTGTTGATATTTATTTATATGCTTGGTTAAAAAATAATAAACAGTTGACACCTGAAGAAGTGCTAAGTATTTGCAATTAGTTTATCAATATGCAAAGATTTTAAAAAAGAGGTTTAGACCATAGATAAGTATTTTGGTTTATTTTAATATACAGTCAAACCTCTCTAAATAAAACCCCCTAAATACAACACCTCTCTAAATGTATGATAGATAACTAGCCCTACAATAGAACTTATAAATAAATGCACATTCTTTATTCTGTAAGTGCACACTTATTGTTTGGCCCACTTATAAAACTCTCTCTATAAATGCATTCACATGATTATTAGCCAATCAAAATTATTATTTCTAGTACTAAAGCTATATTTATCATGTATAATAGTCATGCTATAATTTTATTAATGTTCTCTAATTGCAACCTTCTTTAAATGCACACTCTAGAGCAGATTCCAGCAATGTGCATTTAGAGAGGTTTGACTATATATTTAAGTTTTTATTTTTAGCATTAGATTTAAAAAATAATTTTTTTTTTAGTTTTGTAAAAAGGTTCTATTAAATTTAATAAAGATAAAAGCAAGGTCTCACCTTTAATTAGGGTTCCTACAAACCCGGATCAAATCAAACTTTAGATCAGATTTGGGTTTGATTTGATTTGAAATCAAACCCAAACCCAAACTATGATTAAAAAAAATATTTGAGTTTGATTTGAAGCAAACTTTTTAGTTAAATTTGAGTTTGGTTTGAATTTGAGTTTGAAGTTTGCAAACTAGTTTGAGTTTGAATAATATAAATATATTTTTATATTTTACGCCTGTCAACTGGAGAGTGATCCTATAGGCGAAATGTGGTATGCTTCATCTACAATTTTTTCATACTAAGTTAACGATACATTTCCACTAATTGAAAGTTGTAGAGCTCATCGAGACGCATCTAGTGATGGTTAGATCATCCAAATCGGCCCAGTGGATGGCAAGATATCGTCGAAAAACATTGGCCGACTATATAAAATCTCTATGTTAACATATAGTCGACCAATCGGTTTTCAATGACATCTCGCCATCCATTGGGCCAGTTTGGATGATCTAACCACCGTTAGATGCGTCTCGACGAGCTCTACAATTTTCAATTAGTCGACAAGTACCATTAACTTAGTAAGAAAAAAAGTATTAAATGGAAGCACGCCACATTTCGTCTATGATCACTCTCCAGTTGGCAGGTGGATTATCAATTAAGTAACTTGGTTAAAATATAAAAATATATTTATGTTATTCAAACTCAAACTAGTTTGCAAACTTCAAATCAAACTCAAATCAAACTTAGTATAGTATTTGGGTTTGGTTTGAATTTGATTATTTTTTATTTGAATTTGGGTTTGATCTCAAACTTTATAAAATTTATAGTTTGAGTTTGGTTTGATTTGGGGTTTGATCAAACTCAAATCAAACCCGGATCAAACTTCAGAACCCTACCTTTAATATTAAAATAAAAAATTTAAAAACCAAATTTGGTTATAAGTTATTATTAATTTGTAAATATAATTTAAAAAAACAATTAGGGTACTAACATTTATTATCTAATATCTATTTACTATAGAGGCTTACTCCCTACCCCAGGTAATATATATATATAATTTTAGCTAATCAAATTTAACTAAAGAGATAAGATTTTGCTTGACCCTACCCTCAAAAATATTATCTAATAAATGTCAGTGCCATTATTTGTCTTAATTATAAAAAAAATAAATAAGTTTAGTTTATTCCTACCTTTAAATCCAGATAAGAGAAATTTGAAGAGAAATCCTATCAAAGCAGTTCTAATACAGCTTTTTTAGTTAAAATTTTGTATTAGATATGGCAAGTTGCATTTGGTATCAATAATAATAGTTGGATAAAGTCAGACTTGATAAATTAAAAATTATTAATATTTCTGGCATGTTATATTTAATCTTAATAAAGTACTAGTAAAGCTATCTAAGATTGGAAAAAAAGTTTAGTTTAGTCTATTTAGTTCTAATAAAACTGGTCTATTAACATATTTTAGTTTAAACTTAGTTTCAAAGAGTTCCTAATCTTATTGTCTAATAAAAAGAATTAAATTAAATATTATTAGTAATTTTTTTTAACCAGGTGATTTATTATATTTTATTAGATAATAAAGGTATTTATATTTGCAAATACTACAGTAATACAGTCAAACCTCTATAAATACAACTCGTAGAGACAAGCCTACAACATTGGCACCTATTTGTAACTTGCCAAAATAGATTTGATATTACTATTTACTATAGTTAACCCAGAAAAGACTCCATTTGTAAAATCTTATATTATTATCTTTTTTTTTTTTTGAAATTTCTTTGGTAGTATACCCAAGGGCACTGTTAGCGCTCTTTTATTAACTCATTATATTTTTAAGGTCTTACATAGGGATTTTAATGGAGTAAGGTACTCCAGAGTAACTGTGGAGTATAACTCACTCCATATCAGTATGGTCTAGACATGATACCACCTTGGATTACTAAGATATTATTAATAGAAGTAATTGCTCTGAAGTAATACTACTAATACAAAATGGATTATACTCCGAAGTATTATTATATATATATATTTTATCATATTTCCCCAAAATAAGGTAGCATATTTTCAGGAAAATACGGCACTATAAACTCCAGAGTATTACATAGTGCTTAGCACATAGTACTCCAGGTTATACTCTGGGTTATACTCCAGGTTACACTTTGGAGTATGCTCTGATTCATACTTTAGTATGGTATGGTGTTAAAGGACACACTGCCAGAGTATACACCACACTACCCTGGAGCACTCTGTTAATATCCCTAGTCTTACATATACAGCAGGTTTTTCCTAACCTATCTATACCTTCCTCCAATCGTCCATTTTACTTGACTGACTTCAGTAAGCCAACCACATCCTGGTGCTCTGTACCAATTGGACTTTTAAAGGAACTACATACTCCACTGATGCGCTATCTAGGTTGGCTGTTTTTCATCTGCTCAGGTGCCACTTTCCATTTTTTGGTCAGTGTAGTGTTAGATTCCTGGTTTCTTACTTTACTAATTTGGTCAGTATCCTTGTCTTTATTCACGTTTGTCTTATTTCTTTTTATAGTGGATGGTCCTTATGTTTACTATGTTTTTTGTCAGATTTTTTCCTTTTCTGGATGCCGCATGACTCCATGGCTATGTTACACAACTTATTGTGGTTGTAGTACCATGCCCAAAAACGGGAAGATGTTCGATGCCTCAGCATAGATCTTTGCTATTCGTGATCCTAGCGTAGTTTTTGTAATCTACTAGACTCAAACCTGCGACCTTGCGAATGTGATCTAGGAGCACTAACCACTGCACTATCCGACCCAGGGTCTTTACTTTTTTTGCTTTAATAGTCTCTAAATAAACTTTCATAACAGATCAAAACCTTATTAATAATGGCCAAAAGTAGCTCACATTGAAAAATATTAACAAGTTTGTATACTCCAAGGCCAAAAAACTCAAAAATATAAGAAAAACTCTTTCTGTTATCATCAAAACCAGATACAGAGCATATCAAATACCTAAAAATTGCTTAAAGAAAGGTTTATTCTAAACAAATGTGCTACTCGTGCCTGTATACATGCAGTCAAAGTTAGATTCTACATATTATACAATACTTGTAAACAAGATAAAGAGAAGAAAAAGATACTGATAGCACAAACAAAGAAAATATACCACTCATGGGTGAGAAAGCAGGTGCAAAACCCTGTTCAAAGAAAAATCAAAAGGTTGTATACAAATCAGACATAAACCCAGCACCTCTATAGAATCCCAAAACCAATAACAACTATAAATAAATCTAGAGCTAGCCTTAGCATCAGAGAAGAGAACTACCAAAAAACTTTATTAAAGCAATTCCATGACTACTATAGAGGAAAATATCAAGAATATGAACAAAACAGCTTACTTCATCAACACATCACATGACCCACTACCAAAAAAAACAAACAACTTGGTAGGAAATAACAACCAAATTTGCATGATTATGATATTACAAACACAACAATTACCATAAATAGTAGCTCTACATACCTATCTAGAGGACCCTGAATAATCTATATGAGCTTATATTTGAGCTTCATATTAATTTTTTTTTGGTTAGCACTTTTATATTGGTATATATAAGCTATATTTTAAATATTAGATAAAACTTATACCCAATTTTAACTTTTTTCAAAATATAACATTTTTTAAAAAAAACAGAGTTGCATTTTCTAAAAAAAAAAAAAGAAGAGCTATATATTTTTTTTTAAAAAAAAACAGAGTTATATTCTTTAAAAAGAAAAAAACAAAACAGAGTTATATTTTTTAAAAAGAAAAAAAAACAGAATTATATTTTCTAAAAAAAATACCAAATATATTTTCTAAAAACAAAAGAAATTCAAAAAAAAACTAAGTTATATTCTTTAAAAAAAACAAAAACAATAAAACCAATTTCGTTCTCTAAAAAAAATATTTTATTCTCGAAAAAAAATTTAAATCTTACTTTATATTTTTTATTAGCACATTTTAAATAAGATTTATAAAAATAACCTATTAGCATTTTTTTAAATATACTTTTTTTGTCTATTAGCTGTTTTCAAATATAACTTTTTTATCCAATACCTACTTTTTAAATATATCCTTTTTTTAAAAAGGGTCTCTATTAGCAATTTTTCAAATATGATCTTATATAAATTGTTCGGGGTCCTCTACCTAGCAGTAAAACAAATACAAATACAAATATGCAGAACCTGCACCATCTAGACTCAGAAATGCCCAGGCCATTAAGATGTACAGCTCTAGTACCCAACAGGAGCCTGATAGAAAAAACACAAAAACTAGAAAATATAGAAATATGTACAAGTATGCCTTCTACAATAAGAAGCTATACTAGTACCCCAACACCAAAACCAATTTACAGTCAAGTAACAGCATGTTGCATAAATACAACCAAATGAATATAAACAAGATTGAACAGTAAACACAAGAGGCTACAAAAGTCAGGGCACAACAAGCTCAGGATAACTTCAACAAAGAAACTTAGTACTATAATTGTATAGTCAAGGCATTAGAAACAAAAGAAGGAATTGAGGAGCTGGTAGCCTACAATTTCAGTACACAGCCACTATAGTGTACCCAAACACCAGCAGTTAAGCAGAAATTCATACACCTAAGACATTACCTTTTTTCTATATTCACAAAGACCAACAAGTATAAACTTGTGCACCAACTTGAATATGAAACAAAATTCAAAACATGTATACAATAATACAAGGAAATCAACAAAGTAGTCATTACAGATAAGTACACTAGGGCACAAATCTATTTAGTGATATAAATTGGATTGGTGCAGTAGGCTTAACGTACATAGATTTAAATTTGTATATATATTGGGCTCTCGGTATATATAATGCACATATAAATTTTTTTTTGGTGCATGTCTTTTTGTATTTGCAGCAATAAAAATTTTTTGAATTTATAACACTGTAGTAGTAGATTATTTAATTAGTCTAGACTTTAATAAACAAACATCACCAAAATTACCAAAATAACCCAATATTGCAAGGATTTATACAACACAGGTCCAAACTATCCTCTGATGAGTTAAGAAGAGCTATATCTTATGCTTTTAATAATACACTTACAGGTCTGCCTGCATCACCAGAAGAGATACCCAAAGATATAAAAGAGCAATTGCCTTTTAAGCTTCTAATCACAAATAGAGAAAATACCAAATTAATTGTGCTAGCACTATGCAAGCTATAAGTTATAGCTTTGAAAAACTTACAGAAAGCTACTTTACAAAATGCTACTTAATTCCAGAGGACCCCCAAGATCTTATTGAGTTAGTAAAACATCTGTTTCCTTTAAAAGACTAAAAACAACTAAGGAACCTTTTACAGTACTATGTGAAATTTAAAAAATACTATGAACTAAAGAATAAGCTTCCAATAGCATACCTTGAACTCCAAACCAAAAAGTTAAGATTACCACTGCTACCCAACACCTACCAGAAACTAGACCGCTTAATAAAGGACCTGTTCTCTATAGATCTATCAAAAGAAAATAGTTTAAAAATAGTGACTAAACAATTCAGAAAGCTTCATAGCTTCAAATATCTACTAAATGACTATATTAAGCTAAAATCTAGACTGCCTAGTGAACCAGAAAAAATTAAAATAGCAATACAATTTACATTCCCAATAGAGAATGATACTACTGTAAAAAAAAAGGTATTTTTTTTTAAGTTTTTTCACACAATTTGTGGTATATATATTTATGATCCTTGGTAGTTTGTAGAATAAATGAGCTTAAGAAATTTTGAACTTTTGTTTTTTTTTAGTGAGTAAGGTTTTTTTTTTTTAGTGTGCGTAAGTCCTTTTTTTTTGTTTTTTTTTTTTTTTT
>QKWP01000260.1:102527-113198 GCA_003550325.1 Gigaspora rosea
TTTTTTTTTTTACTTATTTTTTTAACTTTATTGTATTTTATTTATCCTTTACTTCTTTCAAAACTTTGCAAGAAAACGACTTGACTTTCCGGCACTTTACAAAAAAACCAATTCTTTGCAAGAAGTCACAAATATGAACGAATATAATCGAATATAAGCGAATATGAGCAAAATATAAGTTTATTTTTTCGGTTTGTTTTTTTTGTTATTTTTTTTGTTTGTTTTTTGTTTGTTTTTTTACTTATTTTTTAATTTTATTTTATTTTATTTATTCCTTACTTCTTTTGGAACTTTGCAAGAAAACAACCCAACTTTCTGGCACTTTGCAAGAAGTAGCAAATATAAGCGAATATAAACGAATATAAGCAAATATGAGCGAATATAAAGAATATAATAGTTTATTTTTTTTGTTTTCATTTTTTAATTTTTTTTGGTTTTGTTTTTTTTGGATTTATTTTTTTTTTATTTTTTTATAATAATATATTATATGTAATATTTAAAATATAATATATAATAAAAAAATAAAATTTTATATTAAATAGCGAAAACTTGTGAATATTGTATATTTAATAAATTAAAATAATATAATAATAATAAATAAATAAAAATTTATAATTAAACTGTAAAATGTTCAAAAAGCATGATTATGTGAATATAATAATTATTAATTAATATCATATCAGATATATATCGATTAATATCAATTAATATCAATATATATCGATTATTATTATTATCGATAGAAATCGGCAGGAGTGAGGGTATCGATATATATCATAGAATTCGCTATATATCGATCACTATTATGATCATTAGTAATCGGCAGGGGTGATTAGTATTGATAACTAGCATTATCGATGATTAACGAATTCGCTATATATCGATCACTATCATGATCATTAGTAATCAGCAGGAGGATTAGTATCGATAACTAGCATTATCGATGATTAACGAATTCGCTATATATCGATCGTTATTATGATCGTTAGTAATCGGCAGGGGTGATTAGTATCAATATATAATTACTGGTTAGTAATCGATATATATCGGTCTATTTTTTTTGCTGATGTTAGATATAAACTTACAGAACTTAAGTACGTTCTCCAAAGTCTTTACCGCCACCGATATGAAAAATAGCAAATAGAGCAAGATGAAGTAAGAGTGAAGCTCGATAAAAAAAGAAAAGGAATAAATGGTCAACAATCTGAAGTAAGTATAAATTATTTTATAGGAGTACTGGGGTGCCGATATTAATTATAGTTAAATTTTATTATTTATAGAAAAAAAAGATGAGTTCATAGTATTAATCATATGATTAATACCAATGATAGAAACCTTACATAACTTACTCCTAAGATAAATTTTGACGATTTTAAAGCCGACCTTGAAGAAATAATTAATGATGGAGATTTCCATTCTAACGAATATTCTGAAACAGATATAGAACGAACATTGGCAGAAAAATGTCTAAAAATATGACCCAAAGACAAGACAAATAATCATATAATACATGTCTATGATAAGCCGTGGAGATCACGAAGAGTAAGTAAACATTTTGTTGTTCCTTTTTTTTTATTGGATGCTTCAGGCACTATTTTCCTTTTTTATTTTATTTGATAATAGATTAGAAAGATTCTGCAGCTGGCCGATGAAATGGGTGAAAAGACTTCTCATGTAAAATGTTCAAGGAAGCGGTGGTACAGCGACATAAATTGGGCCGATAAAACAAAACCTCCAATCGATACACCTGAGTGGACTATTTCTGCTATATACCATTCGGAAGAAGAAGAAGTAACTCCAAGCGGCAGTAATAACAATAATGGAGGTTGAAGTAATGGTGGAAGTAACGGTAGAAGTAATAGTGGGAGTAATAGTGGAAGTAACAATAACGGAAATGGAAGAGCTAGTAATTCTGGTTATACTAGCAATAAATATTATGATAAATTACATGACAATCGCAATGATAATTCTGAGATGGCGCGAGAAAATAACGAAGCCCAAAATAATTCCAAGGGCAGTTCCGATGAATAATTTTAGGTAAATAATGAAATTTGAATCTTTTCATTGTTATTTTATTTATTTTATTAATTTTTTTTCATATAGAGTTGGCGTTTCTTCATAAAGCAGGAATTTTTCATAATGAACTTAATAGTTCGTTCAAGCAAACGTTTAATTTTTAAAAATTTCAATTATAGCTTTTGACGTGCATCAAGCTTTTATATTCATTAAGCTTTTATATTAGCAAAAACAATATGTATTATAACTATAGTATATAGTGAACAATGTATTATCGCTGCAATAATTGATTTTAATTGAATACGTATAAATAAATAAATAAATAATAAACTATCAAATAGTCCTACCGGACATGCTAATATGCTTATTAAAAAAACCTGAAGCATATCTGGTTTTCTTGTTACATAGAGAAAATAATACATCAATCGAATTTATTTAAAATACAAATCGGGTAGCCAATAATTCTATGAAAGGAATCTTAAATATTACAGAAAAGTTTTGTATTTGCTTCCTGTTTTCTTGCTACATAGAGAAAAATAGTACATCAATTGGATTTATTTGAAATACAAATCGGGTAACTGATAATTCTATGGAATGAATCTTAAAGATTACAGAAAAGTCTCGTATTTGCTCTCTGTTTTCTTGCTACATAGAGAAAATAGTACATTGACCATGTTAATCTAAAGACAAGTCAGGAAACCAATAATTCTATGGAATGAATCTTAAAGATTACAGAAAAGTCTTGTATATGCATCCGGTTTTCATGCAATATAGATAAAAATAATATAACAACCAGTGACAAATTGGGAAACCGATAGGACTATGAAAGTAACCATCAAGATTACCAAAATATCTCCAGTTTTCATGCAAAATAGAGAAAAATACTATATCTATAGTATTTAATTACAATACATATCGGGTTACTGATAAGGCTTTGGAAGGTAGCTTAAAGGTTACCAAAAAGTCTCATATTTGTGCCAAAGATCTGTTTACAATCAGAGATGAATCAGATAATTTTATGTTTTATTTACCAGTAAACATGCATATTAATATGAGTTAAAAATAGGTGACCTATCAGGAACCCGATTGTTACCCGATGTAGTTTCGTTCAACCTGTGGATCTATTGGCTAAGAACTATATTAGTATTCAAACTCAACAGCACATAAAAGCTCTACAATGACAACTAAACCACAAGAACTTCTAGAGATCTTTACTAAAAATACGATTATAGCAGATCCAAAATGCAGCACAAATCAACAAATCAATATTGAAAAGAAGCTTTATACTTACTCAAATTGAAAATAGCATGCTACAACCAAAAATACTAATCCAGCTTATCAGCTCCAAATATCCTTCCACAATAGCAAGAACAGATAGCTGATCCCACTAGAAAATTCTAGGACTCCAATAGATGTAATTATCAAGAGAATACCTAGACCAAACTACCTCAAAAGTAAATTGAACAGACTAACCTAAAGTTTGTTGAACAATGCACTATCTACAACAATAACTGTACACTATCCTGGTTCCAACTACTATACAATACCCAGGACCCCAAATGATCTATGAGGTTATATTTGAGCATCATAGTAAAAATTTTTTTGGTTAGCACTTTTGGTTTGGTATATATATTGTACCTCAGATCGATCCTTGCGTTAGATTGATATCAGCCTAAATTAGATTAGAGTTAGAGTAAAATTACAGTAAAGTTAGGAGGTAGTTTAGCCTGGTTGTTGCTGATCATTTAATGCTGGTCAATTGATAGTCATCTGATGTGCATTGGATTCAATCTGATGCAAGTTTTAATCTGAGACACAACATATATAAGCTATATTTCACACATAAGATAAAACTTTTACTCATATTCAACTTTTTTTGAAATACAACCTTCTCTAAAAAAAAAAAAAAAAAACAGAACATTCCCTAAAAAAAAATGATCATAAATATATAAACCACAAGTTGTGTAAAAAAAAACTTAAAAAAACCCTCCTTTTTGGTTAATTTTTTTATTTAATTTTTGCATTTTTTCAATTTTTGCATTTTTTCAATTTTTGCATTTTTTTGATTTTTGCATTTTTTTGATTTTTATTAGCAAATTCAAATATAACATTTATAAAAATTACCCCATTAGCATTCTTTCAAATATACCTATTTTGCTATTTAGCAGGTTTCAAATATAACCTTTTTCTCCAATACCTACTTTTCAAATATAACCTTTTTTTAAAAAACAGCTCTCCATTAGCTATTTTTTAGCTATGATCTCACATAGATTATTCGGGATCCTCAATACCCACTGTATACCAAGAGGAAAGTGGTACCAACTAATGACTAAAAGTATTCATGAGTTGCTCTTATCTACTCTAGAAAATAGTATCATAACGCTAAACCCCAATATACACAAAAACTCACCTATTCAAAAAGCAGAATAAGCAATAGTAAGATCTTCATAAGCAAATATTTTTAATAAAAGACCAGCAAGCAATAATAAACTATTAGACACTTGATAGAGCAACGCACCACCTTTACTCATATAAAAGATGCTACCAAAATGATCTGCTTCTCAGAAAAAAAAAGTGCACAAGAAACATTAATACCAACAAGCTTACAGTAGTAAAGGTAGATAGCAAAAGAAGAATACATACAATTATCCCAGATCTTATGCAAATAGAAACAGTAAACCCAACAAAAAAGCCAGAACCCTACATTAGCCTGAAAATAAACTACACAGCTACCTTAATTAAAAACAAAGAAACTATAAGCATAACAGAAAATGTTCAAAGTATGCTAAAAAAACAGAAAACAACCACTTTCTACCTAATATCACAAACACAATATTGAAAATATACTAGAAAAAGTCGTCATATACTATATTCCCATATTAAATTATAAGATCCAAATTTCAACACCCAACTGGCCAACAACAGCCAGAAAACTTATAGCAGCTCTAATATACATAGCCCTAGCACTTTTCAAGAAGGAGAGGAATAGTCATTACTACCAAAAACCACTTTACAAACCTGGCTAGAACTATCTATGAAACTCTGGCACATATCCTGCACACACTACTAAACCAAATACACATGCCAAACTGGCTTACATAGAAAACACTCATAGCATGAAAGGATCTTAATTTGCTTTTGAATATGACCTGCACTTAAAGACACCACCCTCCTCTGCAGCACCACTCATCAACACAAAAATATACCACATGGAGCTATATCATGATATCCTACAACCAACCTGGCTGCAAATACCAATTGAATATAATATGTGTAGATTTGTCTGGCACATCCAAAACACTATGTATATTGCCCAATGGCAGTCACAGGCATGCTTTCTATGCTGGAACCCTATAAGAAAAGATGCAGACTAGGCAGCTTTTTACAACTATATAAACTTTCAGTACTCACCAACAACTCAAGAAACAATCCCAAGTATGACAAGCTAAAGGCTTTCAAAATCAAACTGATAATGAAGGAACTACCCACACAGGAGGTTCTACACAAGCAGGACCTAAAGAAACACCAGATGCCTGTCTGTCACAGATGCCAAAGTACTACCGAAAGCAACTACCACCTTCTAACATGTAATAGCAACAGTACAAGCCTATGGAAGATCATATCAGAAAACAATAAACAAAATACTTACCAAGTACAAAGTCCAATCAGCAACTAGAGTGCACCACCTAACAGCAGCTATCACAAACCAAATATGCATTACAGACCAACAATCAGGCATTAGCAAAGTAACACTTGCTCTATTGCTGATAGCAGCAACTCGCGATGTTAACAAAGTAGCAAAAGTGCCTTGTTCAAAACATAACCTATCTGTTTTAATCATGCATAAAATCGCACAGAGAATTTACAAGAAAATCTGGTTATCACGGTGCCAAACCCAACCAAAAACACCTGCATAACAGCCCCAAAGCAGTGCACAAAATGGAACAACAGCCTCCTCAATTATAGCAGAGCTACACTGTGAACAAACATTCAAACGCAATGTACAAACAAAGCTGAAGAAATGGCAGCATCTCTTTATGAGATATAGCACCTTACCAAACTTCATAAATACTATCGTAGACTAGGCAGGGGATTTGACCCTACTTAGCAAAGTATGGGTCGTGGGTAAACTAGCCCGAGTTTCAGTTTTTAGATAGAAATATATAGCACATAATATAGCACATTCTGTATAATGTATCCATATATTTACTTAATAAAGAAAACTGAGGCAAGACCTCGCTTTTAAAAAAAAAAAGAACTCAAAAATAGACGTATTGATGAAAAGTCCACTTTAAAAACTCCAAAATCTCCAAGAACTAGCACCAGTGATGACAACTCTGACGATGATAACTCTAGCAACATGACGAATCATATCAAATATAAAATAAACAAATAAATATTTTCACCAATCTTAATTTAGATTGGTAAATCATCACATGTCACACAGGTGAATAACTCACCCAGCAAGAAATAAATTTTCTCAAATTACAATACGTATAAATTAGTTACCCGGATAATTGATTAAAATCAGCCCATGACATAAACTCGTAAAATCTGCAAATATAGGTACGCGGCGTTAGATTTGATATTTTAATTATAAATTCATCAAAAACGTAATTTCAGTCATCAAAGGACATAGAAGTATGGGTCTGTCGCTTTGCTCCAGACAAATAAGAACCGGAAACCGGTATAAGTCCGAAGCGTTCAATAACAATAAGCCCTGAAAAATCTGGTCATGTGTGTACGTACGATCACAATTTTCCGGAGTGTTACAGACGGAAAATGCCAAACTACGGTTTTGATATTTCTATTATGAATCGTAATTTCGGTCATCAAAGCGCATAGAAATATAAGTCCTTCGCTTCGCTCCGGACAATAACAAGGGCTAGAGTTAAATGATGAGCACCGGCTACCAGTTCCTAGTTATAAGAACGATGATTTAGCGTTAGTCCCTCAATTCTATTTAATCCGGATAAAACACAGGATTTGGAAAAAATATCCTTTCGGAATTGTGTGAATTTTTAAGAAAATTTTCTTCAGAATTTAAGTTTCAGAAAATTTGATCCATCAGGATTTGATTTGAATGGCATTTTCGCGAAATAATGCATTAGGAAAATCGGGCTTCTTAAAACATGGGTTAAATAAGCACTTGCGCGTCCCGTAATGATGTGCATATATATAAGATCGCATTGAATTCTTTTTTATATAATCTTGAAATTTGCAAAAAGAAATATATTTATCCATTAAAGGCTCTTTATTGTTTAAATAACTTTCCGATATTTCGTAATGAGAATTTTTTTTCGAGTTCTTTTGCAATATTTAATGTTAATTTCATTATCGTATATATAAAAAAAAGTTATAATCAATTCTTTCTATAACGGTTGTGGAAGAAAAGAAGCTATGGAAAATTATTAAGACCCCATAGCATTTTTTAGGTGAACGATTATAAAAATTGAAATTTCTGAGCTCGTTATATCCAAGATTCGTTATAGAGAGCTTCATTATATAGAATCAATTATATATCTGTATACACAGAAAAAATTTATTGACCTGATACTAAATTTGTTATTATTTTTAAAAAATTTATTTATTAAATATACAGTATAAAATCTTACATCATATAAAATGTTAAGTGATTATAAACGATAAGTCAATTAATAATCAACGTAAATTGAGAAAATGACTCAGAACCTATTCATTTTAAAGTTATATAATGTATAGATAATATATATTATAAATATTAAAATTCATGACATTTTAACTTTAGTAAATAGATTTTTAGCTATATGCCAAAATGTAAAAGTCATAATAATAAATTCGCTAGCCATCATTAATCAATTCTTATAATTAGTTTAATTTTCGGTATAAAATCATTTTGGAATGACGAAAAAATTTTAGGCATCCCAAAATATTTTAGATATTCTAAAATTCGACATACTAAAATTATTTTTGCATTATTCTTGATATTCAAATGATTTACGGTTTAGGGCTGCGTTTATGGGTTGGAACCTTGCTTATTAGGCCTTAATTATTAAAATTAGAATTTAATTTCATAATTATCTTTGACTTTTGGAATTACATTAATAATAAATTATAAAAAAAAACCTATGTTGTAAACGCATATTTTTGTAATCTGTCAAAAGGAAAATACTATTGAAAAGAAGATCAGTTAGAGGAGTATAACTCTTGATACGCCTACAGATGTAAAACCGTTGCAAATTCTAATTCCAAGATTTATTAAGATTTGAATTAATGTTAAGTTTTGTGACTTATGAATTGCAATTGTCTAAGTAAAGCATAAAGGAAACTGCGTACGAGAGCTAGCACCTGATTTCCCTCCCAAGTGAACTTAATAGGCTGAATCTGTACTACATGATTATTGTGTGAGATAGAGAATATAGTGTCCATTCGAAGCAAAACTACTAGGCAGTGAAGCCGGCATTCTTCCTAGCTCATATATAATATCAACAATCCGTACCCATTACTTCATTTTTTATTTTACGATAGGTAAATTAAGTTGTTTTACTTAGCAATATTATACTCGTCCATAAAGTCCCAAATCGTAAATAGCCGAATGGTATTTTTAAGTGTGACTTCTGAGCGAACCCTTGTGTTTCGTATTTTAAATATTTAAAAAATTTAATAATTTTTGCTTATGTACATATTTTATGACATACTTTATGATGATATTTTAGTTTGTATAATAATAAACTTTATACATCAAGAAGGTAATAAGCCCTTACCAGTTACTGCAATAACTACCATAATTAATTTTTTTGACATAAAATATCGTAATTTAATGAAATAAATATACTGATAAAGTCCGTTATTATATTTTGAACTAAGATTTTTACTGCATTAAAAGTCAGTTTTGACTAAGTTTTGGTATCCAGACATTGAACCTGATTAGGTTCAGTTTCTGGTAAAATCTGGATCAGTCGAATCTGGAACCGGACATTTCCAAAATTTCGTAGAGTAAGGTTTGAAAGGCTTCACTTCGCTTCTCTCAGTTCCAGCCAATTATTTACCGTTTAATTTACACCAAGAGCAAAATAATTTAGAGATGTACGTGTTTTTCTGATTGAAAGAGGGGATACTTTAGTCTCGATATCAATAGATATTTCTTGAGCGAGATCAAAACCAAGTCGAACCAAATAAGTTAAGAATACACGTCAATCTGATTATGTGAGACATTAGTAAAAAAATTCAAATGTCGATACAATGAGTTATACCTACATTTCATATTAAGACTTGAAAAAAGTGTTGGCATAGAAAAATTTACTATGATGTCTTTATACCCAGATGTCGGTATAACCGATTAGGATGTATATTTAGTCCTTACCGTTACTGGGAATTCTTATTTAATCAGGTATCCAAAAGGCAGAGTGTAAATGTCAGGCATATCTTTCAGTAGCATAAACTATTGTATCACTAATCATAATGAGGCAAAATTGAGAATGATTTCAAATAATATGGAATTCAAATCGTTATATTCAATAATTTATTAGCGCATTAAACGATATTAATATCGATATTAAATTTTGATCGATCTTTATCATACATAGATATGCTTCCATGTGTTCATTAGTAATACAGTACCTGACGAAATGTTCCGTCACTTCACTTTCTGACGAATCTGATAAAATATTACAAATTAATACAATTAATAAAATGACTTCAACAAGCTCCTTTATAATAAATTGAACCTTTATATTTCAATTGAGCATTATTTAATCATAAAGAATTTTTTTTTTTATTAGTTGTCTTCATCAGCCAATTAAATATTTTCAGTAGGTAAAGCCTCATTAAGTGCATTAAGTGAATGATTTAATAAAAACTAAAAAATGAGCAACTAATATAACAACCAGAAAAAATTATTATATGGACTGATTTATTTACATTTTGAAAAACAATAATGATATTTATATGCTTCATAACCATTATCGTTTCGTAATCCGTCATAGATTTCGCTATTCATTCTTGGTTGTATTAATGTTCATGTAGTGCTGTTGTGTAACAGCTTTACTATGCATAGTTATGCACAATGAATTTTCCTCCCGATGTTTAAAAAAGGAAACGAATACCCAACTCTAACGCTTAATAATTCAACGCACCATTTTCACATTTTGTATCAGATTTAACATTAAATTATAGAATCATGGTTGACGAGTTTAGTTCTAGAAGAGAAAAGTGGTATGGAAAATGTGCAAACTGCAAGCGTTATAATACATCGCTAGCTTGGTGTCAAACATGTGATCCTCAGAAGATAGCACAAGGGTGGACAAGTGGAAATAAGGAAGTTGATAATTGCATTAAAAAATTTCAACTTAAAGCTACAAAATATGAGAATGTAATCGAATGGATTCCTTTTAATAGATTAGATAATATTCAAAATATTGGTGATAAATTTTTAGCAACTTGGTTGGATGGTGTACGAAATGTAAACGAAAAGAAAAGTACATTTAAATTATTTAAATATATACACACAGTCACGTACACCACCATGCGTAGTGGAGCTTAAAACATTAATTAGTTCACATAACTTATTAGATACATTAAAAGAAGTAAGATTATATTATTAATTATATATGTAGTTTATTTAATGTATTTACATAAATAATTTTTTCCTATTTATTTTGTAAGTTTAAAAATTAT
>QKWP01000260.1:120578-144420 GCA_003550325.1 Gigaspora rosea
ATTGAATCAAATGACTATCAATTGACCAGCATTAAATGATCGGCAACAACTGGCCTAAACTAACTGCTAAATTTGTCGTAATTTTACCCCAACACTAATCTAATTTAGGCCGGGTATCATCTGATGCAAGGATCGACAACATATATAAAAAAATTGCGCTCAAAATTTTTTATATTAAAAATGATCAATCACAGGCACTATTTACTATTATGCGATTTGGGCCAAATTATGCTTCGCATATGCGATGCTAAAAATTGGCTCATTATGCGCATCGCATCGCATCGCATAAAACTAGGGTCCCTAGTTGGTATATGAATTTGTTGATAATAGAAAAGAATATTATGGAAAATGTGCAAATTGCAACCGATATAACATCATCAGCTTGGTGTCAAACATGTGATCCTCAGAAAACAACACAAGAATGGACAAGCGGAAATAATGATATCGATAATTGCATTAAAGAATTTCAACTCAAAGCTACAAAATATGAGAATGTAATCGAATGGATTCCTTTTAATAGATTGGATAATATTCAAAATAGATGTAATGGATTTTTAGCAACTTGGTTGGACGGAAAACGATATATAAAAGATAAATATAGTAGTAAATGTAAACAGTCACGTACATCATCATGTGTAGTGGAGCTTAAATCATTAAGTAGATCACAAAACTTATTAGATACATTAAAAGAAGTAAGATTACAATGATATTTATTATATATGTAGTTTATTTAATTAATTCATTTAATAAATAACGTATTTACATAAATAAATTCTATTTACATTTTGTAAGTTTAAAAATCATATGCAATTAGGGGATATAAGTGTCTATGGATTAACTCAAAACACAACAACAAATGAATATATGTTGGTATTTGAATTTCTTTTTGGTAGATATCGGAGTTATGGAAAACGTGTAATTTGCACCCGATATAACACAGATTACGCTTGGTGTCAAACATGTGATCCTCAGAAAACAACACAAGAATGGACAAGCGGAAATAATGATATCGATAATTGCATTAAAGAATTTCAACTCAAAGCTACAGAATATGAGAATGTAATCGAATGGATTCCTTTTAATAGATTGGATAATATTCAAAATAGATGTGATGGATTTTTAGCAACTTGGTTGGATGGAAATCGATATATAAAAGATAAATCTAGTAGTAAATGTAAACAATCACGTACATCATCATGTGTAGTGGATCTTAAATCATTAAGTAGGTCACAAAATTTATTAAATACATTAAAAGAAGTAAGATTACAATAATATTTATTAAATATGTAGTTTATTTAATTAATAACATACGTATTTACATAAATAAATTCTATTTATATTTTGTAAGTTTAAAAATCATATGCAATTCGAGAGTAAAAACGTCTATGGATTAACTCAAAACACAGCCACAAATGAATATATGTTAGTATTTGATGAATTTGTTTCCAAAAGAAACAAGCAGAATGGAAAATGTGTAATTTGCAACCGATATAACACATCGCCAGCTTGGTGTCAAACATGCGATCCTCAAAAAACAACGCAAGGATGGACAAGTGGAAATAAAGATATCGATGATTGCATTAAAGAGTTTCAACTTAATGCCACAAATTATGAAAATGTAATCGAATGGATTCCTTTTAATAGATTAGATAATATTCAAAATAGAGGTAATAGATTTTTAGCAACTTGGTTGGACGGAAGACGATATGTGAATGTAAATGGATGGTATAAGAAATACACGCAATCACGCACACCATCATGCGTAATGGGGATTAGAAAATTAACCAGCTCACAAAATTTATTAGATACACTGAAAGAAGTAAGTTTATATTATTTTTCTGATACAGTATATTTATTTAATTTAATAATGTATTTACATAGATAATTTCTATTTATATTTTGTAAGGTTAAAAATTATATGAAATTAGAAAGTAAAAGTGTCTACGGATTAACTCAAAACACTGTCACAAATGAATATATGTTAGTATATGATGAATTTGTTTCAGAAAGAAATAAACAGAACGGAAAATGCGCAAATTGCAACCGATATAACACATCTTTAGCTTGGCGCCAAACATGTGACCCTCAGAGAACAACACAAGGATGGACAAGCGGAAATAATGATATCGACAATTGCATTAAAGAGTTTCAATTTAATGCTACAAACAACGACGATGTAATCGAATGGATCCCTTTTAATAGATTACATAATATTCAAAGTATTCAAAATAGTGATGGTAGACTTTTAGCAACTTGGCTAGATAGAAGACAGTATGCAAAACGTAATAATAATGATGATAAATATATACAGTCACGTACACTACCATGCGTAGTGGAACTTAAAGCATCAATTAGATCACAAAATTTATTAGATACACTAAAAGAAGTAAGATTATATTATATTTCTTATAGATGTAATATATTCTTTTATTTAATTAATAATGTATTTTTACATGGATAAATTTTATTTATATTTTGTAAGTTTAAAAAATATATGAAATTAGAAGGTAAAAAGATCTATGGATTAACTCAAAACACTGCCACAAATGAATATATGTTGGTATTTGATCTTAAAAGATATCGTGGTTATGGAAAATGTGCAAATTGCAACCGATATAACACATCATCAAAAGCTTGGTGTCAAACATGTGATCCTCAGAAAACAGCGCAAGGATGGACAAGTGGAAATAATGATATCGATAATTGCATTAAAGAATTTCAACTCAAAGCTACAGAATATGAGAATGTAATCGAATGGATTCCTTTTAATAGATTAAGTAATATTCAAAATATTGGTGATGGATTTTCAGCAACTTGGTTTGATGGAAAACGATCTATAAAAAATAAATCTAATATTAAATGTAAACAGTCACGTACATCATCATGTGTAGTGGATCTTAAATCATTAAGTAGATCACAAAATTTATTCGACACATTAAAAGAAGTAAGATTTAGTTTATTTATTAATAACATACGTATTTACATGGATAAATTTATTTATATTTTGTAAGTTTAAAAATTATATGAAATTAGAAGGTAGAAAGGTCTATGGGTTAACTCAAAACACAGCCACAAATGAATATATGTTGGTATTTGATCTTAAAAGATATCGTAATTATGGAAAATGTGCAAATTGCAACCGATATAACACATCAAAAGCTTGGTGTCAAACATGTGATCCTCAGAAAACAACGCAAGGATGGACAAGCGGAAATAATGATATCGATAATTTCATTAAAGAATTCAACTCAAAGCTACAGAATATGAGAATGTAATCGAATGGATTCCTTTTAATAGATTAAGTAATATTCAAAATATTGGTGATAAATTTTCAGCAACTTGGTTGGACGGTAAACGATATGCAATATGGAAAAATAATGAATATATACAATCACGTATATCATCATGCGTAGTGGTACTTAAAACATTAACTAGATCACAAAATCTATTAAATACACTAAAAGAAGTAAGATTATATATATTTCTTATATATATTTTTACTTAATTAATAATGTAGTTACATAACTTAAATAATTTCTATTTATATTTTGTAAGTTTAAAAATATGAAATTAAAAGGCCAAAGTGTCTATAGTGTCTACGGATTAACTCAAAACACAACCACAAATGAAAATATGTTGGTATTTGGTTCTAATGAAAGAAGGAGTTGGTATGAAAAATGTGCAAATTGCAACCAATATAACACATCGCCAGCTTGGTGTCAAACATGTGACCCTCCGAAAACAACGCAAGGATGGACAAGTGGGAATAATGATGTCGATGATTGCATTAAAGAGTTTCAACTCAACACTATGAACTACGAAAATGTAGTCGAATGGATTCCTTTTAATAGACTAGAAAACGTCCAAAAGATTGGTGAAGGAGGATTTGGCTCAGTGTTTTCAGCGACGTGGTTAGATGGTAAAAGAATAGTTTCAGGTGAACAATTCCACTACACGCAATCGCGTACTCCATCATTTATAGTTGCACTTAAGACATTACCTGGCTCACAAAAGAATTTTTTAAGAGAAGTAAGTTAAGATGATTTATTTGCGATCTAATTTAGATAAATTATTAACATTATAAATTTTATTTAACAAGTTTAAAAGTTATATGCGATTTCGATTATTAGGCAGTAATCTTGAGGTGTATGGACTAACTCAAAACACAACTAATAATGAATATTTGATGGTTTTTCAATATGCAAATAAAGGAAGCCTTCATAATTTTCTATTATCAAATTTTAGAGAACTTAATTGGAAAAGTAAATTAAATCAACTCCTTGATATATCAAAAAATTTAGAAACATTACACAAAGCAGAATATGTTCATGGAGATTTTCATAGTAGTAACATCTTACAGAATCAATATATTAGTGGAAATCTAATATCCTATATTGCAGATCTAGGATTATCTAGAAAAAAAGATGAAACGGATTTAGAAGATAGCATTTACGGCGTTTTACCTTACGTCGCACCAGAAGTGTTAACTGAACGATCGTATTCAATAGCAGCAGATATTTATAGTTTTGGCATTATTATGACTGAGATGTCTACAGGAAGACCACCTCATTATGATATTGAGTATGATGAAATATTAGCTATCAAAATATGTAATGGATTACGTCCTGAGTTTGCTGAAGGCACTCCTGAGTGTTATATCCAATTGGCAAATCAATGTATGGATGCTAATCCTTCTAATAGACCAACTGCATCTGATATCTATTACAAATTATCAGAATGGTATAAAATAGTAGATCGAGGAAACAAAAATGAACTAACAATATTAAAGTCATTCCAAGCTGCAGATGCAATCATTTCAACATTACCAACAGAATTGCCAATTTGTACTAAAGATAAACTTACAAGTAAATTACTTAATTTTAGAGGTCTTTCGGAGCCAATTAATTCATTTGAAAAATTGCCAAAATTATGTGGTAAATAAGTATATTATAATGTACTGTATCTGATTTTTAATTGATGAAAGTTCTAATGACTGTTTAATTTGTAGGATCTCATAAATGTGATTTTTCAATTAGTGATAACATTATTTCACGTATGTATATAATAATTTTAATTTATTAATTTGAAGAATATTTAATTATACAAATACCTCTATTTTATAGCCAATGAGGAAACGGAATGAATTGACTTTATTTACTTCAATTTAATAAATTTATTAAGGTTACAATTTTGATTTGAAACTTAAGGTCAAAATAATGCATAGTTATTCTAGGTCACTGAATTAGTATTAAATTTGCAAAGGTTAAGAATAGAGCTGGTGTAGTTAAAACTAGTGCTAATTTGATTGTTATAATATCCATTTCAATACATTTGATCCTCGTTAATATCAACCTATTTGGATCACTTTTATATTGATGTTTGTGATGATATTAATGAAGGATCATATTAATATGAGAATTTTAATATAATTTTGCTATATAAAAATTCATTTTATAGTTTAGGTTGAGATTAAAGGGATTGATATTAACGAGGATCCTCTGTGTTTATCAATTTCAAGAGAGTGTTAACATATTCAATGCAACACATTAGTTATTCCAAGTAGAAATCCGTTAGGTCCTGAAACACTATAAATGATAAGGCTAGAAAATTTATCGCTATAGCTAATAGAGAATTCTACAGAATATTGAACTTTGAATTTTTAAATTCCGGGTCATTTGAAAATGACTCGTGACCAAATGACTCTGGTCATTTGGAAATGACCTGGTCATTTGGGAACGGCCCGAGTCATTTGGGTCATTTAATGTGTGTATGATCGGATGCTGCGCCTAGAGACCCGACCCAGTCAGATAATAGTGTTCCAAGTCATGACCCGGGTCAACGGGTCATATAGAGGCTTACAATATGGGGTAAAAGGGACCATTTTTAAGGGTAGGGTGTACAAATTTCCAATTTCATATAAAATCGACTGTAGATCAACTTTGTGTAACCAATTTATATGATATCATATGATTTGCATGTAAACATCATATGATCTGACCAATCAATTCTTTGTACAACCTACAAAAATCCTACAAAAATTTAATTATATGTAAAGTTGATTTTTTTTAAAGCAATGGATATTGCGCAACTTTATTATTATGAACATACTAATTAAAACTACCTATTATATAAATTTTATACAAATTGGTCAAAATCTTAAAAAAATTTATTAGAAGCATTTTTTTATTTACTATATAAAATTCTAATATACCACGTAGATCATATGAAAAATGATCTACGTTCACCCTACCCTTAAATTGAGTTTAATCATTTGTTTTGATTTTTGGACTTATCCGGGATTAATCAAATTTTACAATTTTGATAGGTTAAAAGTAACAGGTGACTATCGGGTAATCTTGTGATATGCTTGGCCTTAAACAGTCTTGTGTAATTTTTCTTCTACATTATCTTTATTTTTCATTATGCAAATCAACTTTCATTTATAATTGAAAAATGGCAATCATACCAAAATTTACATGAATTTAACAAAAACTTATTTTTCAAAAAATATAAAAATGGGCCCTTTTAATATGAGACACCCATAAATTTATCAAGGTTATGCATTTAAATAAGTCATCGTGTTATGAATATTATGATTTAATTTTATATATTTTACAACACTTAGTGAATATAAAAGCATTTTATAATCTAGGTCTGAAATAAGCTATTTGAGTTATGATATTTACTATTTAATTTCATTTATAGAACTTAGTGGTATAAAAAACATTTATTAATCTAAGATCTAAAATAAGTTATTCACAAACATTTGTCATAATAATCCACAAATATAAACAGTATTAGGCTCTGGACCAAAAGTCTGCTTTACTGGACTTATAAACTGGACTACTGGACTTATAAGTCCAGTGGACCATTTATAAGTCCAGTTCCAGTTCAATTTTACTAGACTTATAAGCGAGCCCAACACTGAATATAAAGGATGTTTATTAATCTAAGTATTGAAAATAAGTTTGACTATTTAATTCACCATATTTGCAATTTTTTTTTTGAGTTCCGTATTATAATACAGTAGTCACTTCGACTACATTACATTTCATGGAACTCAATTAATTATTTACTGTATTTCCCTTTTATAGATAAATAAATTTTATAAAATATGACAAATATAGGGTGGCTATTTATTTTGTATTCGCGAACTTATGGGGCACAAAAAATTACAAAGATTATCGATCCAAATAAATCAAAATTCAATAATCTAAGTATTTAAAATCATCTATTTATGAATATTGCCTAAATGTTTAAAATAAGCTATTCATAAGATATACTATCTAATCACATTAATATTGTAAATACAGTATAAAGAATTTTTATTAATTTAAGTTAATTCATAACTATTTAAATATTTATTTTATTTGCATCCGATTTGTTGGGAGCATAAAAATTATTTGCATTTACATATATTAATACAACTAAATACTCTAATTAATTATATACAACATACATGTTTGATTTAAATAGCTGATTAAGACATTGTGACCAACTAAATTACTATAACTTTAGTTTTTAATATAAAATTTTAAATGACCTAATAGATCATTTCACCTTTTGAAATGACTAATATTAGGTCATTATTCATTTGAGTCACAAGGTTATTTCAGATCATTTACCATCACTGCTGCATATCCATATTGTCCATATTTTTAGACACTTAGTCCAAATCAAGTTAACAGTTCTGAAATATTCTGAATTGTAAAAACAAAATTGAGGCTAAAATTGAAGCTCCGAATTATTCTGAACATTTCAATAAAGAAGATATGACATGGACACTATTTGGATTAGTCCATGTTTCCCTATGAAAAAATAGGTACAAAAAAAAGTTATAAATGAGATACAGAATATACTATTCAAAGCCTTTTGTTATTGGATGAACTTATGAAAAAATTATATTTCAACTTTTATTTGATTTAAATTTTTTTCTATTTTGATTAGATTATAAAATTAAAATTTTTGTACACATTTGCAGCAAGCCCAAAAATGAGCTAAGGTTCTAGAAAATTACTTTAAACCAGTTGTTGATATTTATTTCTATGCTTGGATAAAAAATAATAGACAGTCGATACCTGAAGAAGTACTAAGTACAGTAAATATTATAAGTATCCCTTTTAACTTTTAAATTAAAAAGCTACAGCTTTAAAACTTTTACTATAAATAGTACTTTATAAATATAGGTTAGTAAAATTTTTTATAATTTTTTAATTATACAAAATTTGTTAAAATTTGGGGTTTTTTATATTAAAATTTATCAAATTTAATTAAAAATTAATAAAAAATTAAAATTAAAGAGTTTTCTTGGTGCCACTCCAATTGGCAAATTATTTTTGCTACCCTAGTGATCGACCAATTGAATTTGATCACATGCACTTATTTTTTTTAATAAAAAATATCACATAATGAATAAAAAAAAATAAATAAAAAATGTAATAAAAGCATAATGAATAATGTAATTATATTACCAAATTTATTTATTAAAAAAAGTGTACCAGTATTACTATACTTAGCGAATTTATTTATAAAAACAATATATATAACAAAATCATATTACTACAAAGTACTTATAGTAAAAAATACATTGTACTGGCTTAAAAAATTTTCAACAAAAATGAACAACAAGCAGTACAGTTTACAATAAAATGACAACTTCATGACAATGCTATCAAAAATAGCAACTCCAATAACTCCAGTAATGACAGCTCCAATAGCAAAATCACACCTAAAAGAAAAAGAAGCAAATATATAAGAAAAAAATCTGCCAAAAACAAAGAAAATGGCAACTCTAATAAGCAGTAATGATGGCTCCAATAGCAAAATCAAATCTAGAAGAAAGAAAAGTAGTAAATATATAAAAAAAAATAACACCAAGACAAATAACTTACTCGAAACCTGCAGTAATGATAGCTTCAATATTAAAATCACACCCAAAAAAAAGAGAGCAGCAGTAAATATATAAGGAAAAAATGTCCCAAGACAAAAAAATAGCAACTCTAATACCTCCAATAATGATGGCTCCAACAGCAAAATCACTCTCAGAAAAAAAAAGCAGCAATAAATATACAAGAAAAAAATATCACCAAGATGAAAAACTTGCTCGAAACCTCCAATAATGATGGCTCCAATAGTAAATCACACCTGGAAGAAAAAAAAGTAGCTGTAAATATATAAGAAAAACTGCCTCATACGAAGAAAATGGTAACTCCAATAACTGCAGTAATGATAGCTCTAATAGTGAAATCAAATCCAGAAAAAAGAGAAACAGCAGTAAATATATAAGAAAAAAATAACTTCAATAGCAAATTACACCCAGAAAAAAGAGAAGTAGCAATAAATATATAAGAAAAAAAACTATTACCAAGACAAAAAAATAGCAACTCCAATAATGACAGATCCAATGACAAAATCAAACCCAGAAAAAAGAAAAGTAGTAAATATATAAGAAAAAAAATGACTCTAAGATAAAAAAAAACTTATCTGAAATCTCCAATAATGACAGCTCTACTGATGAAATCATATCTAAAAGAAAGAAAAACAGCAGTAAATATAAAAAAAACAAACAAAGCAAATCTAATCTAAAAAAATCCTGTTAATAGTAATGGGAATCCAAAGACATCGGCTACTGTATATTTTGAAAATAGGAACGATAAGAAGAAAGCAATGGAGAGTAGAGCATCGTACTTCAAATGCATTTATATTGGAAGCAAGAGGAGAAGTACCTTACTGGTCAAAGGAATGAAGACATGAGAGATGAGAAAGGAAAGGTACTAGCAGAAGCAGACAAAAGGGCAAGAAGGCAATATAAAGAAATTAAGAACAGGGAGAAACTTGGAAAACAAGACATGAAAAGATGTAAAGAACAGGGAAGAAAGACGATAATGGAGAGTGAAAGGATAAACATATCACAGAGAAGACAGATAGGAAAATGGAAAGAAAGGACGAGAGAAGAAACAGAAGAGAAGAGCACAGTGTCAACAAGCCAAAAGTTACTAGAAGAAATACTTAAAAGATTAGTAAGACTCGAGAAAAGGGATAGTATAGGGGTGACTCCTTGTCACTCCTAAGATTGTTGCTGTGGGCATCCTAATAGATGAAGACAGGCCCATAGGGCTGTCTAAACGAAGGACAGAGGAGGAGGAAGGTAGTAGAAGTAAAGGAAAGAGGAGATGTAAAGAACAATATAAGGAAAAAATTATTAATATGGTTAAAAATAAACATAAAATGGAATTTAGAATAGCATGTCATAGCATTAATGGGCTTAAAAATCAGAATAGTTATAGGATGGAAGCATTATTGGATTGGGCAGAAGAAGAGGAAATTAGTGTAGTTAGTATTGTAGAAACAAACATTTCAAATAAGGAGGCAAAGTGGCTGGTTGGAAAGGATAGTCAGTATCTGAATTTTTGGGCAAATGCAGATATTAAAAAAAGGAAGGGATCAGGTATCGGAGTATTAATAAGAAAAGATTGGGGTGTACATGTTGCAAAGCCTTGAGCAATTACTGAGTACATAATGGAAATATTGCTATTGTTTAGGCAACTAGAGATAGTGACCATTATTGTATATATCCCTCCAAACGACAAGGAACAAACCAAAAACATACAGCAATATATAGTGAAGCGATATATACAGAGAAAACCAGTAATACAGGTTATTATATTAGGGGATTTTAATCATGTACTAGACGAAGTATTAGATCGGTTTGGAGGGGAAGAAAGGTAAAGAACAGGAAAAAACAGCTGCCATTATACCGATGGTTGGAGAATCAAAATTTCTATGATACTTTTAGAGAGCTAAATCCAAACAAGATAGCATATACTTGATCAAGGAATGAAGTAAATCAAGAATTGATATGATATGGATATTTGGCGATTTGTTCAATGGGCTTAAGAAAGCAAAGATACAAGAAGCTAATTGTATAACAGGCAGTGATCATGATTTCATATTAGCAGAAATAGAGTTAAGCGAGTTTCTAAAAGTAAACACTGCAGCTCGTAACAGGAAGAAGAAGTACGTGAGAAATATGTACAAGTATGAGAAGGCAAAAAGAGAGAATTGGAAAAGTTTCAGAACAAACCTGCAACGAACAATCAAAAAAAAACCAAGTATAAAATGTTTAAAAGAGTGAAAAGTATACCATGACAGTAAACAGCTAATAAATAAAGTATGGGATACAATTTCAGATAGTATAATATATGCTACAAATAAAAATATCCTGTACAAAAAGATATCCAATACTGTAACAAGCAAAAGTGCAAAGAAGGCACGATCACAGTTGCACCAAGAGGTAATAGAAATCAGCAAACTAATAAGGGTACTGAGGAAGTATAGAGATTCATATATAGAGAGAGATGTGCAGGGAAAATTAATTGGACAATACAAGAGATAAATGAGAGATTAGGAACCTTAATTCCACACATAGGAAGTACAGTTAAGGATGAACACGTGGAAGATATAAAAGGTTGGTGGAAGTTAATCAAGGCAAGATGGATAGAAGAACAGAAACAAGAAAAAAGGTTGAAGATCGAAGAAGCGGTAGATGCAAGGTGCGCAAAGATCATCAATGAACAAGGGAAACATTGGCGAGTCTTTTAGAAAAACTATTTAAAAATGTACAAATTGACAGGCTGTTAATTGAGAAGGATAGAGAGTGCAGACTAGTTAGTGATGTAGATGAAGTATTATTGGAGACGAAAGAACACTTTCAGAAACAATTTAGGAAAAGGCATGTAAATAAGAAATTACTAAAGGAAAAATGGAAAAATGTATACAAGCCACAAGATTATGTCAAGGAGGAGTGGTACATTGGACTTGAATAAGAAATTACTGAAAGCGAATGGGACCAGATGCTTAAAGGAATTAAAATGGCAACAGCACCAGGAGTGTCCAATATAAGCTACATTTTGCTTAAAAATGGGAGTAAAGAGACACAAAAAATTTTCAGGCGCTTTGCAAATTTATGTTGGAGTAAAGGAGATGTACCAGATAAATGGAAAATTGCGCAATTGTATGCGATACCAAAGGATACAGACTGGGGATTAAGCCTTAGTAACGTAAGACCAATAGCCTTGTTAGAGACCTTCAGGAAGTGTATTACAAAAATCATAACAAATAGGTTAACAAAGATTATAAAAGAAAATGATATTAAAAAAGGTCAAAATTTTGCTGCACTTCCGGGATGTTCGACAGAGGAGCCAGTGCAGATAATAAATGCATTGATAGAAAATGCGAAAGAAAAGAACAAGAAAATGTGAATAGTATTTCAGGATATGCAGAAAGCATATAACTCGGTCCTTGGAAATGCTACAATTAGTATTAAGAAGAATAAAGGTCCCTGAAAAAACAATTGGCTTTGTATTAAGTATGTTTGATAAACGACAAATGCAAGTGATAACAAAGAAAAGCTTAACAAGTCCTTTTGTGGCAGAAGATGGAATAGATCAAGGAGAGGTCCTGTTCCCGTTGATGTGGAGAGTATTTTATAATCCGTTACTGTATAAAGTACAAGAAGAAGAAGGACTTGGGTATATTGCAGAAGTTAAAATTCCAGTTGATAGTAGAAGAGGTACATGGTGTGTAGAAAGAGTAAGACAAGTGGCAATAGCATATGCCGACAATACGACGTGGTTAGGGAAGAGTAAAGAAGAAATAGAGTCAATTTTAGCAATTGCAAATGAGTTTTTTGTAATCAATGACATACAGCTAAATGATAGCAAATACAAGCTTTTGGTGATGAATAAAAAAAAGAAAGAGGAAAGCGAAGATATTCAAATTAATAAGATAGTTATCAAGGTAGCAAAAAGGAATACAGTTGTTAGAATGTTAGGAATTTGGTTGAATGGAAGATTAAAAGAGTCGCTAGTTAAAGATAAAGTGAAGGAGATAATAAGATAAACAGCCGTAACCTTAAGATGGAAAAAAATGACAATTAGTTAACTAATTTATGTGAACAATATATATCTGATACCAAAATTATATTATATTTTACAAGTATCAAATCTAAGCAAGATGGCACTGCAAAAAATACAGCAACCATATCTTCAGTTAGTCAAAAACAAAATAGGAATGGCGAGAACAGCTGGAAATTATATCATATCCCATAATGATGAGTTGTAAATTGTTGGAGCAGGAGTTGTGTATTAAGCAAATCTTGTCATTACAAAATCGGCTAAACAATGATGGGATAGTATTGAAGCTAGCACATATTAGAATAAACTTAATGCGGGGTTAGTAGGTATGGAGTGGAAAAGTGAGAAAAACAAGGTGCTTTAACAGTTATAGAAAGGCAATCTAGCATGCCGAGTGTTGGTCAAAGTGAGAAAGTTAAAAGTCAGTTTTGGTTTTAATGAAAATTGGTAGTGTATATATAGTGGAAAATATCCGATCAGAAATCTGTTACAGGAAAAAAGGGAAGTAGAAAATTGATAATTACAGGATACAGGTATATTTTTTGTATAGCAGTTGCTAGACCAAAGTGGTAAAAAAATGGTAACGTGGCAACAAGTTATGTTGGCAAGAGATAGAGTCCGAAGAGGGAAAAGGCCCAAATGGTTTATATTAGTTGAAAGTAAACTCTTGCAAGACAAAAGTAGAAGAACGGTTAAAGAAAAATGGATAGGAGATGCAAATAATATGTACACATTAAGGATGTCTAGTAAAGAAGTATCATGTGATAACAGAAAGAAAGAGTGGATCTTGCTTAGAGGAAAAGAGTATGAGCTGGTAGTAAAGAGAATCATAGAAAAAAGAAAGTGTAAAGTCTTAACAGAAAATTGGAGAATGGTAGAAGACACAAACTCTCTAGAAGAAAGTTCTAGTAAAAGTTTTCAGTATTTGGAAAACAAGAAGAAAATAGAAGTTCTAAGAGTGTAAAATAGTTAATGAAGTCTAGGATCTTATCATGCTTACCAAGACCTGTAGTTAAAGAAAGGAAGCGAGTGTGCCTGATACCAACAGATATTTTAGAAGAAATGGTATGTCCAGAAATGCCAATATCAAAAGAGAAAGAACATATTGTAGGAAACGTGGTGATGGAAGATATCGATGTAGGAATGATTAAGCAGCAAAAGATAGGACGTGAGATGGAGGAAACACTTGAACAGCAGCTCCAAAGTAATAGAGAACGAGATAGTAATATATTAGTTTTTTATACAGATAGGTCATTAAGGTTTGTAAAAAGTGGAAATAAAATAGGACTGGCTGGGTTCAGGTAGATAGTGAAGGGAATTTATGTTTAGCAAAAGACATGTGTAGAGTAGAAGCATGGCCATCTTCAACTAAGCTAGAATTGGTAGCAATTTGGCTAGCTTTGTTGACAGTGCCTAGTAATAGAAAAGTAGTAATTAGAACAAATAGTTTAGGAGCAATAGCAGGTCTGAACAGAAATTTGGAACTTAATAAAGGGAAAAAATGGACGAAAGAGAAGTATTTTGATTGGTTAATCAAAATCAAAGATATGGTAAAGACAAAAGGTATAGAGCTACAGTTAGAGAAGATAAAGAGTCATAGCAAAGATAGGTGAAACGACAAGGCAGACGCGCTAGCAAAAGAAGGAACGAAAGGAAGAACAAGTATAGGGACACCAGAATACAATCAGTAGATTAAATGTCCTTTACGATGGAAGCATTATAGAGTTGAGTTAGGAACAAGAGCATTTCTAAGGAAAGTTTTTGACGCCAAGAATAGCGCGAGATGGCACGAATCGAAGGTAGTTCAAGGCTTCGAACAAAAAGAAAGTGAGGAAAAATATAATTGGCAGTTATTTTGGTCAACTCTGAAAGGTTTTAAGGGCATTAGATGCACAACCCTGAAGAAAAACAAAAAGTTAGCATTCTGGTACAAGGTGTTTTTAACGAGTTGCCAGTGCTGGAGGTGTTAAAAAAAAGAATACCCGATATTTATATATCATCCAACTATATTGCATGTACAAAAGAAGCGCCAGAGACTTTAGAGCACTTGGTGGAGTGTGATGCATACAGTTTTATATAGCATAAGATTGAAGTAGTAGCAACAGAAGCAGTATGGCTGAAGCTATCAGAAAAAACGAAGAAGCGATTAAGTTTACACGATTTTAAGGACATTGTACTACCAGCTACAGGAAATGAATGTAATGAGATGCGTATAGGTTATATAAAGGGTCTGTGTACAGCAAAAGTTAGCAGAGCTCTACGAGAATGTATGGCAACAAAAAAAGAGTGAAACAACTGCTTTAGAAGCTTTGTTTACATATGGAGAAATGGTTTCTTCGATTTTATATGGTCAGAGCATTGTAAAATGCTTTCAATATGGGAAAAAGGAGAAGGTATTAGCCCAAAGATCAAGAGAAAGAAATCTGATAATGGAAATGGACAGAAAAGATCACGTGACTCGTCAAGGAAGTGAAAGGGTCAGACAGAAGAGTCAAGACTTAGAGAAAGTAAGGAAATGAATGTCAAGAAGAGGTGGGAAACCATGATTGAGGACTTTTTAAAGAATAGAAATTATCCATTCTGGTTTGGCCTGTAACAAGGCTGACAAAGTTGTCTGTCTCATCAGTGAGGCAGTGCGACAGGTCGCACCAAGGTGCTCACAAAGTATTCGGGTGATGCCGAACCTGCTATAAGATAGATAGAATAAATATAAATAATTATTAATTTAGTTATATTATGTATCAATTATCTATTTAATAAAGGTACCAATGAGACTGTCAAAGGTTAAAAAAAAAATATATATATAAAAAAAATAATAATAAAACTTATCTGTGGTACCAGAACTTTTCCTAAAATTAAATTTTAAAAATTAAAAAATTTAATATAATAAAATTTAAATATTTTTACAATATTTTTTTTTTTTTAACTCTTTGACAGTCTCGTCGGTACCTTTATTAGATATTAGATATATAAAAATAACTAAACTATATTAATTACTTATTATCAATACTCTATCTATAGTAGGTCCGGCATCACCCGAATACTTCAAGAGCACCTTGGTGCGACCTATCACACTGCTTCACTAATAAGACAGACAATTTTGTCAGCCCCGTCAAAGAGCGACATAGGATTTCTCTTCAAATCCCTCTCACCTAGCATCAATGGTGAGGATAACCAAACCATACAAGAAGAACATTGTAGCTAAGAAAATAAAAGGGTAATAAAAAAAAAAAGGAAGGAAATACCACAAACCCTAAATGACATACCAAAAAACAAACAAAATAAAATGACTACAAGATGAAAGAAACGAAGAAAAATTCTATCACTAATGACGAAAAGCTAACAAAATGAAAACAAACAACAAAAAGAAAAAGAAAAAAAACAAAACAGAAAACAGAAATAGAAGTAAACCTAAATCTGAAATCAATGATAAAAATTATATAATACTGCACAAGGAAACGCCTCGCAAAGTATTATATGTACATAAAAAAGAAAACTAAAAGAACATTCTGTAATTTAATTTCTATAGATCTGCCTACTCTATTGCGTCACATCCCATTACGCGTCTATTCCTGTTTATCCACCTGCATGCCTTCTTCCCGATTAGGATAGGAACAACAATGCCGATTTTTTGAAGGGGGTACGCCGAATTTCCCACTTTTCGTTAAAAATTCCAGCAAAACTGACTTCCAGCGAGAATATAATAGTGGGTATATGGTTGAATAAGTTCTTGTAACCAAAAACCTTAAAGAGAGTGATGAAAAACTCATTTTTCTTAGTTCACCGCCTAGCCAAGCTATAATCACCTTCGTCGACGAAAGTTTTCTTTTTTAACTTCCACCAGAATTTCTTGTACAAAGGGCACCCACTGCCAGTTATCTTGCACAACTGACGCTTCTGGCTTGCGTGCCAAATATATAAAGGAGTCCTCGATAACACAAGGAAGGTTGACCTTTATAAAAACTAGTATTACTAGCCTGCTTCGTCTTTTACTAATGAAAAATTTTTTGTTTTTCTTTTGTTCAGAAATTTGTACAAGTGATCGATGGGAAGAGTGATTTTTACAATATTGATAAAAAATTTGAGTTAATTTAACTATATATTTATTAAAAAAATAATTTTAAAGTTATTTGAAGATTATTACTAAAAAAATACTTGTATAACTAGGCTTTTATATGATAAATAAAATAGTTGTAAAATTTTTTTAGTAAAAATTTTTAAATAACTTTAAAAATTAATTTTTTAATGATTATTTTATTAAATTAACTTAAATTTTTTATTAATACCTAAAGTTTTATTTTAAAAAATATGGTAATACAAGCCATTTTTAGTAAAGGTTTTTAATAATTTTAAAAATTAATTTTTTAGTAACTATTTTAATAAATTGACTCAAATTTTTTGTTAATACTATAAAAATACTTGAATTTTAATATACAGTCAGACCTCTCTAAATGCATATCATTGGGACCAGCTCTGAGGTATGCATTTAAGGAGGTATGCATTTATAGAACATTTATTTTTATAAGTCAAAATGGCGAAATGTGGCGTGCTTCCATCTAAAAGTTTTTTTCTTACTAAGCTAACAATACATGTCCACTAATTGAAAGTTGTAAAGCTTGTTGAGGCGCATCTAACGGTGGTTAGCATCCAAATCGGCTCAGTGGATGGCGAGTTATCGTCGAAAAACGATTGGCTGACTATATAAAATTACATATGAAAATCACTATAGGCGAAATGTGGCGTGCTTCCATCTAAAACTTTTTTCTTACTAAGTTAACGATACATGGCCACTAATTGAAAGTTGTAGAGCTCGTCGAGACGCATCTAACGGTGGTTAGATCATCCAAATCGGCCCAGTGGATGGCGAGATATCGTCGAAAACGATTGGCCGACTATATAAAATCTCTGTAAACAATGTTTGTTTACAGAGATTTTATATAGTCGGCCAATCGTTTTTCGACGATAACTCGCCATCCACTGGGCCGATTTGGATGATTTAACCACCGTTAGATGCGTTTCGACGAGCTCTACAACTTTCAATTAGTGGACATGTATTATTAACTTGGTAAGAAAAAATCTTTTAGATGGGAGCACGCCACATTTCGCCATTTTCTAGTTGATAGGTGGATTATTAATTAAGCAAGTCATATGATATACAAAATCATAACATGTAGTCCTGATTTGATTGGCCTGTGGTCACATGATATGCATTTATAGAGGGATTTATATAGATGGGCCAAGAAAATAGTATGCATATGCAGAATAAAGAATATGCACTTATTTATTAAGCCCGTCAATGGGCCAGACAATTAATATGCATTTAAAGAGGTTATGCATTTAGGGGGGATGCATTTAGAGAGGTCTGACTGTATTAATTTTTTAAAGGTTTTAAATTTAAATTTAATTTGTTATTAATTTTTAAATAAAATTAATTAGCTCTTAATTTTAATAAAAAAAAATTATTAAAAATATTAACAAATTTTAACTCTTATCTAACTTTTAATATAGCAATTAAAAAATTATAAAAAAAATTTACTGATCTACATTTATAAAGTATATTTATAATAAAAGTTTCAAAGCTATAGCTTTTTAATTCAAAAAATTAAAGGGGTACTTATAATTCAATTATATTTGCAATTACAGTAGTTTATCAATATGTAAAGATTTAAAAAAAAGGTTTAGACTATAAATAAGTATTTTGGTTTATTTGTTAAACCTCTTCTCCTAAATGCAACACCTTTCTAAATGCATGATAGATAACTACCCCTACAATGGGACTTATAAATAAATGCATATTCTTTATTTTGTAACTGCATATTTATTGTTTGGCCTATTTATAAAACTCTCTCTATAAATGCATTTACATGATTATAAGCCAATCAAAATTATTATTTCTAGTACTAAAGCTATATTTATCATATACAATAGTCATGTTATAATTTTATTAGTGTTCTCTAATTGCAACCCTTTTTAAATGCACACTCTAGAGCAGATTTTAGCAATGTGCATTTAGAAAGGTTTAACTGGTTTTTATTTTTAGCATTAGATTTAAAAATATTTTTTTAGTTTTGTAAAAAGGTACTATTAAATTTAATAAAGATAAAATCAAGGTCTTACCCTTAATATTATAATAAAAAATTTAAAAAACAAATTTGGTTATAAGTTATTATTAATTTGTAAATATAATTTAAAAAACAATTATAGTGCTGATATTTATTATCTAATATCTATTTACTATAGAGACTTACACCTACTCCCAGATAATATATTCCATTATTGCTATAAAAATTTTACCCTTCATATGATTATTGGCAAATAAAAAATTATAATTTGGTATAATAATAATTAGAAAATTCAAATAAATGTCTCAAAACGTCTCTTTTGTCAAAAAAATCTTATTTCTCAAAAGTTTGTATAAGAAACCACTTTTTTAAACTAACAAAAAGTTTTCCTTAACCAATTTACTATATAATAACCTAAACCCAAACTCTAACTAAGCACTTACTCTAACCCTAACCTAATATAAATGAACTTAAAAGAACTTTGGTACTAATTATATGAAGAAAATTTTTTATAGTGATACTGAGGAACATCTCCCAGATAATACCATATATATATATAATTTTAGACAATATCAAATTTAACTAAAGAGGTAAGATTTTGCTTGACCCTCCACTCCCTAAAATATTAACTAATAAATGTTAGTGCTCTTATTTGTCTTAATTATAAAAAAATAAATAAGTTTAGTTTGTTTATTTCTATCTTTAAATTCAAATGAGAAATTTAAAAAGAAAACTTATTTAGGCAGTTCTAATATAGCTTTCTTAGTTACAAATTTGTACTAAATGTGACAAGTTGTATTTGGTATCAATAATGATAGTTTGGATAATATCAGATTGATAAATTAGAAATTATTAATATTTCTGGTATATTATATTTGATCTTAATAAAGTACTAGTAAAACTTTCTAAGATTAGAAAAAAGTTTAGTTTAGTCTATTTAGTTTTAATAAAACTGGCCTATTAACATGTTTTAGTTTAACCTTAGTTTTAAAAAAAGTTCTAATCTTTAATAGTTCTATTGGCCAATAAAGAGAATTAAATTAAATATTATTAATAATTTTTTTTTAACCTGGTGATTATATTACATTTTATAAAATAATAAAGATAGTTATATTTGCAAATACTAATACTACTTTTGCTTTTAAAATCTTAAAGTTAAAATATAACTTGTCTAGTTGCTTTTGGCACCTATTTGTAATCTGCCAAAATAGATTTTATCTCACTATTCACTATAGTTAACTTAGAAAAGACTTCATTTGTACACGTAAAAATCTTACATTGTTACTTTTTTTTTGCTTTAAGGGTAGAGTGAATATAGATTATTTTCATATAGGATCGTTGTGCAAAAAAATTTTACTTATATTTCACAAATACATCACTGATAAAACTTTTTTAAATAGCGATCAATTTTATCTAAAAATTTGTGGCATGTAGGTCAGATCCTTCTATTTATAGTGCAAACTTTAAGCCATTGTACTATTTTAAAAAAACCTATATGTATATATTGTAAAATTTGACTAAGTTGACCGAAATTTGTCTAAGTAGTACAAAAATTTTTTTATTCGATTGACATTCTAGAATAAATGATCATCCAATCAAAATTGATTACACTACAGCACTAGATTCATTATACATATACCAGGCATTGCTTTTTATAATTAAAATTTTTAAAAAAACATATGGATTTACTATATAACTTTGAGCTAAGATCTTCATTAATTTACATATACTCATCATCTTAAAATTAGAAAATATTTGTTTTTGGCAAAGTTACATTTTCATTTTGTGCAAAATTGGCAAAATTTTAATTCAATTTTTAAGCTCAATTTTTTCTTCTTTTCTTGTTCTATATAATTGTAAAATTTAATTTTAAGTTAATAAGTTAGATTGATGAAGATCTTAGCTCAAAGTTATATAGTAAATTCATATATTTTTTTAAAAATTTAATTATAGAAAGCATTTTGAACTATTTCAAGGGACATGTCCTATGCCTAATACAGATATAGCGATAGAAAACAAGCAGAAAAGAGAAAAATATTTACATGCCAATTCTACTTTCCTATTCAAATTCGAAGAAAAAAGCATTAGTCTCAAAAAAAAATAAAAATATAAAACTACAATAAAAAAAAAAGAATTTCTAATATTTACCAGCTATATAATTCATATTTATTAGGGTGATTCTTATTCGAAAGCGAGTTCTATTTTATATTTAAGATTCCGGGTTAAAAATTAAATAGAGGGGTTTCATAATTAAAAATCTGAGAATCATATTTTATTTTTCTGATTTATAATTTAACATAGTAAATTACTATTAAAAATCCTACTTATTTTTAAAATACGTCACTTATTTGTTAAGGGAAATTATAGGCATCTCCCGCGAGTGATATATCTCCCCAGGAGATAGATCTCCCACCCGGCGTACCGATACCAGATCAGGGGTCAGTTCATCCCGCACTCCTACAATAATTATCAAAGATTGATAATCATTGTTTTTTTTTTATTACAGTATTTTGTTTTTTTTTCACTTGTTTACTAATTTTTTTTTTGCTTTTCGCCGTAGGTGTCATTGTCGTCGTTGGTGTCATGCCACCGTTAGATTTTGTGAATGGATCTTGCGTCGCTGGTAATTAGTGGGTGGTCTTGAGAATGATCCTGTAGGGTGGTCTTGCATGCCTCCAACTTTTTTGTGAGATTTTCTCCGGTGTTTTTGTGAATCTTACGTGTTTCTCCAGCGTTTCGTTTTTATAAATGGCCAGGTGTGTTTTTCCACTGTAGGTTCGTTTTTGATGTTTTTAGTTCTTTACTAATCTTTTTTCATTTTTTTAGGCGTCCGGGCTTGTCTTGCCTTGCTTCTTTGGGTCTGGGAATTGCCAGGACGTGGCTTTTAGTGAGTAGTTAGTTTTCCTTTTCTAATGCTCCGGTATTTACTAACTATTCTTTTCTCTTCTTTGGCTTGTTTAGGTTTTTTAGATTCTTTGTGACGTGGAATCAGCACCAAGTTTTGGTGAAATCGCTGTTGTCGATGTTATCGTCGATGTGGATATTCGTTGGTTTTTGGGGTTTCTTGTCTTGCTTCATTGGGTCTGGGAATTGCCGAGACATGGCTCTTGGTGAGTAGTTAGTTTTTCTTTTTTTTCTGTATTTTTTTTGTATGCTCCGGTATTTACTAACTATTTTTTTCTCTTCTTTGGCTTGTTTAGGTTTTTTTAGGTTCTTTGTGACGTGGAATCGGCATCAAGTTTTGGTGAAATCGCCGTTGTCGATGTTATCGTCAATGTGGATATTCGTTGGTTTTTGGGTTTTGTTGATGTTTGTTGCATGCTTTGTGACGTGGAATTAGCACCAAGTATTAGTAAAGTCACTGTTGTTTTGATGCTATCGTCGGTGTGATGATATTTGTTGGTTTTTGGGTTTTGTTGCATTTACTTCATTGTGCGCTTTTTTTTTTATAATAAAATTTATAATCATTACGCGATGACGTTTTAATACTGTTTTAATTAAATACTGTATGACGTAAATATGACAAATTAAAATAAAGCCGTGCGGGTGTGTGAATGTAGCACAAATTTTTTTGGTTTTTTTTTTTAAAAAAAACAAGTTATCTGGTCCAAAGTTGATCGGTGAAGTAAAGGTCCAAGTAGTACAAATAGAGTAGTACTTCGGAATGCATGTCATGTGATATTCGCCATTTTTGATTGGTTGGGAGAGGACCCCGAACAATACATATAGAGGTTACATTAGCTTTAATATAAACTTTTTAAAATTTTTATCCACTTTTTATTAGAGCTAATTAACCATATTTTACATATAATGTAAGTATTCCTAATTTGACGCAGTTAATCTTGCCTAATAGCAAGTCTTTATAAAATTAATATAAAAACAAACAAGTTTTTACTAAATATGATATAATTCGATCTAAATCAATCATATATCAAAAAAAAAGAATTTTTTTAATCAAAAAAAAAAATTCTTATTCTAGTTACAAAGTTCTTCCAAAAACTGCGATTATCAGAAGATCGCTCTAATTTGACGCACTCAATAAAAGGAAGTAATTTTTACATTTTATCTTTCTCAAGTCATTTTAACTCTTTTGTATGTTGTTTTTCGGCCCTAATACGTTCCATTTCTTCCTTTTTTTGCTTTCGTGCTTCCTGTCTTTGCATTTTTTCGGCTTCACGTACCATACGCTTTTCGAGGGCAATTTCTTTTTTACGTTTTTTCTCGCTGGCCACCTTTTCTGCCTCCTCCTCAGCTTCCCTCAATTGTTGCAGTGAACTTTCGTTTGTTAAAAGCTGGGAGAAAGGCATAGTTTTTCTCTTTTTTCTTGGTGGCGGTTGGGAGTTAGATTGCTCCTTATCAACCTCAAAGTTTTCGGCTTGTGATTGATTGTGCAAGGGATATTTAAGTATGAGTCGCAAAGGACTTGTACCAGGGTTTTTAAGAGTTTCAATCTCTTCTTCCAACCGTTCAACCCTTTCATTTAGTAACTTAATCTCTGACATTAGTTCTTTTTTTGTAGGGTTATCTTTAGTTAACTTTGAAGTTCGTGAAGACGAAGGCGATTGTGATGAAAACGACGATTGCAAAGACGATTGTAAAGAAAACGACGATTGTGAAGGTGAAGACGACGATTGTGAAGAAGACAATAGTGAAGACGAAGATGAGAAAGATTGCTGATCAAGAAGTTGTGAAGGGTTAGTATATTCTGTTGCCAATGAAGGATCTAGACGGTCAGGGCCAATTGCACTAGAATTGAATGGCCAAATTCCGGTAGACTTAAAGGCATTACATATTGCCATGGCATATATGTTGTAATATAGGGTGGTCCTAATAATTGAGCGAACGTATGCTTTGTCACAAGTTTAC
>QKWP01000260.1:146495-170781 GCA_003550325.1 Gigaspora rosea
TTTTTAAAAGATTTTTTCTTTATCCAAATTTTAAATACAACCTATTTAAAACTTATTAATTTTATCCACTTTTAATAATATAATATTAAAAGCTTTTATCCACTTTTAAATGTAACCTTTTGACCAATATCCACTTTTCAAATGTAACATTTTTGTAAAAAAGTAACCTTTTTAGCCAAAATTTCAATGTAACCTCTATATATATTGTTTGGGGTCCTGTTGGAAGATGCCTAAAAGCTCCCATTTGTTAATTATAAAACTGCTTTTTTTCGATAAATATCTACCGGTAAGCGATTATGCAAATAAGCATATACTTTAAAAAATATAGAATTTATAGATCTTATAATCTTGTAATCAAGGAATTGAACTTTTGTAAAAAAAAACAAACCACTTGATCACATATTTTGAATAAACGCGTCACTTATTTTATCTAAAATTAGATATAATATTATTAATTCTGAATCACCCTATTTTTTATATTTTATTTCATAACTTATTTATCATTATTTCATATAGTATTATTTCGTACAGTATTTATTTCATATTTAATAATGAAATCTGCCCACAATACAGTATAATACTAATTTACCTTATTATCTAATACCAACCTAACCCTAATCTCCAACTAGACCTACGTAAGTAACTAAATATAACCCACTCTTATACTCTATCTAACCCTAATCCACTCTACCTATAACAACCTACAACACTAAGGAAAGACAAGCAAAATGCCAAATTATCAACAGTATGACGACACCGTTGAAATGCGGCATGATACAATATAGCACGCGAAACTATTACAAACGAGCTAATAACGCAACACGACAGTGCACCAGCGAACTGCAACATGACGACACGACACGACACCACACTAACGAATACAACATGGAAGCGACAAAGTAACAACACTAGTAAAGTGACAAAAAAGGTACCAGCATACAACGACAGCAATACTATATATAAAAAAAGAAAAAAATCTATTCGTAAGAAAAAAAATACAGTGCAAGCAAAAAGAAAGTACAGTACAAGCAAAAAAAAATACAAAGAAATTCTTGCCTAAATTTCTGACTCAAATTACGAAGTAGAGAGTTATGGAGTATACTTATTTGTGACTAGTAATTTCCCCTGGTTAACTGTGGTTATTTTCAAAAAAAATAAAAAAAAAAAAAATATAAAAAAACCTACTAGTTATATAACTTTCAAATTACTTAGATCATAGCGCAAAAGTAAGTTAGTTGTCTCTAGCTAGAATCGTATGTATGTACAGTACGTACAGTATGTATTGGTATATCATGGAAGATTCTATTTCTATTTGTGTGACGGTATGTTACATAAAAAATTTATGCACCTGATTTTATATAAAAAATGATTTATGTTTACCCTACCCTTAATAGTTTCTAAATAAACTTTTTATAACAGATCAAAACCTTTACTAATAATGGCCAAAAGTAGCTCACATTTGGAAAAATATTAACAAAGATTGTATATCCAAGGCCAAATAGCTCAAAAATATACATACATACTAATAAAAAGTCCACTTTAAAAAGCTCCAAAATCTCCAAGAACTATGCACTAGTGATGACAACTCTGGCAATGATAAACTTTAGCAACAGCAACTTTAATAACAAATTATATCAAATATAAAAAATAAATAAAATAAAACAAATAAATATTTTTACCAATAAAAGAACTTTTACTGCTGATCACTTGTACCAATATATACACAGAAATTCTGAAGTGAAGTTATAATAAAAACAATAGAAAAACCTGAAAAAAACATATAAAACAGCATAGCAGCTATTATTTAGAGATACAGTTAATTGAGTATCTGCTAGTAGCTTCAGAATTTATCACTTGCCAAACAAAAAAAGCACTTGTCATTTAGAGGTAAAGTTCATAGACTAAGTTCAGAGTTTATCACTTATCAGAAAGAAGTACTGGGTAACTCTTTGTTGAATTTGAACTACACAAGAAACCTCACTCTTCTTTGTACAAGTGGTAACTGCTTGGTGTTGTTGGTTTTTTTTGTTTGAAGAATTTTCAAAAGTGGGCTGTTTGGCGTACTACTCCAAAAGATCAATAGTAGTTACACTAACAAATTGGGAAGGTACTACTATATTGGATACATTGTTATAAGTGGTTTGGAAACAAATAACATGGAACAATATACAAGGTCCTCGAAGAAAACCATTAGAAGAAAATTCTAGAATATTAATTTTTAAAACTACATACTTTGGTTTAATATTACCAGACCTTGCTGTTTTAGTGGATGGGACCCTATAATGTTAACAATTTTTATTTCGTAAAGTCTGGGTATAACTAAGATTCCACTCCAGCTAACTTTAGGCCATAGATAAAAATCTACAAAACAACAGAAGACTGTAATGCAGTTCTAACCCTTTCATTCTTGCTAGCTGTTATTATTTTCATTTCGTTGTTTTATGTATAATAATTTAAAGCACTAATTGAATAAAGAGAAAGGTCTCAGTTATAAAACCTTAAAAAAAAAATAAAAAAAAAATTTCACCAATCTTAATTTAGATTGGTAGATTATCACATATCACACAGAGTAAATAACTCTACAGGTAGGAATGTCCCAAATAAGAAAATGATGATCCTAATCACACATATTAGTTTAGCCAATTAAAATTGTAAATTTTTATCATGTGAAAAGATCACATGTTGATTAGCCAATCAAATCGTAAATTTTTTATAAAATGAAAAAAAACGAAATTTATTAAAATTTATTAAAATTTATAGCTAAAGCTCAAAAAATGTCATTAAATGTTACTGTTCATCAGCAAAAATATATATGTGTAAACTTGCACAAGTTTTTACGGTATGTAAGAAAATCGTAAACTTACGTAAAATTTAGCGTAATACTACGTAAGTCTTACAATGTGTAAGAAAATCGTAAATTTACGTAAAAATTTTATGTAAATTTACGATTTTTTTATGTACTGTAAAACTTGCATAGTTTTACACTAAACCTTTTACGTAAATTTATGATTTTCTTATATATTGTAAAAACTTGCGAAAGTTTATGCTAAATTTTTTATGAACTGTAAGAAATCGTAAATTTACGCTAAATTTCTTATATAAATATTCAAACCATTTCGAAATATTTTAGGACCAGAAAACAAGCTGGATCAATAAATCTGTAACCTGAATCGCACATTGGACTAATTTTTCAAAATAGTTCAAAATAGTTCGATGAAGTTCAAATTCTGTACTACAAGATCAGATTAGATCTTTTGTTTATAATTAGATCTTCTATTTTGTTTTTTTTTGCTTTTGTTTTTCATTTTTTGTTTTCGTTCATTTTTTTTGGTTTTGTTTGTTTTTTTTATTTATTATTTTTTAATTTTTTTTATTTTATTTTTATTTCGGCACTTTCAAAAAAAACAACCACTTTTCGAAACCTTGTGCATGCCAACTACGCCTTTCGATACATTCAAGAACATACCCCCACAATTTCTGAAATTCAAGAACGCTTCTTTAGAGAAATGGCGCAAGTATTCGCAAGCTTTCGCAAGTTTTTGCAAGTTTTGCAAGTTCTTGCAAGGTTTCGCATTATTTATTTTTCCGTTTCATGTTTTTTGTTTTTGTTTTTTTTGGTTTAATTAAAATTTTTTTATTAATTTATTTTATTTCGGCATTTTGCGAGAAAAACAAACAACTTTCGAAACATTGCGCATGCCAACTACGACTTTTGACACTTTCAAGAACACAAACCAGCAATTTCTAAATCTTCAAGAACGCTTCTTTAAAGAAATGGTCGCAAGTTTTTGCAAGTTTTTGCAAGTTTTTGTAAGTTTTTGCAAGGTTTCGTTTCATTTTTTTTTATTTCGTGCTTTTTGTTTTTGTTTTTTTGGTTTATTTTTAAAATTTTTTTATTAATTTATTTTATTTCGGCATTTTGCGAGAAAAACAACAACTTTTCAAAACCTTGCGCATGTCAACTACGACCTCTGACACTTTCAAAAACACATCCTAGCAATTTCTAAATTTCAAGAACGTTTCTTTAGAGAAATGGGCTCAAGTTTTCACAAGTTTTTGCAAGTTCTTGCAAGGTTTCGCTTTATTTTTTTTTGTTTCGTGTTTTTTGTTTTTGTTTTTTTTGGTTTATTTTTAAATTTTTTTATTAATTTATTTTATTTCGGCACTTGCGAGAAAAACAACAACTTTTCGAAACCTTGCGCATGCCAACTACGACTTCCGACATTTTCAAGAACACACTCCTAGCAATTTTTAAATTTCAAGAATGCTTCTTTAGAGAAATGAGCGCAAGATTTCGCAAGTTTTTGCTAGTTTTTGCAAATTCTTGCAAGGGTTCGCTTTATTTTTTTTGTTTTGTGTTTTTTTGTTTTTGTTTTTTTTGGTTTATTTTTAAAATTTTTTATTAATTTATTTTATTTCGGCACTTGCGAGAAAAACAACAACTTTTCGAAACCTTGCGCATGCCAACTACGACTTCTGACACTTTCAAAAATGATAAAAAACAAAGAAGCAAAGATAATAGCTAACTGTTGGGTGAGCGAAAATAAGTGTGTAGGGCTAGTTTTTTGTATATAGTAATAGAATTAGGTGCGACGAAGTGCGAAAGTAGTTTAAAATATTTGTAATAATGTAAAAAAATACATAATATATAATAAAGTATGTAATATTAATTAAAAATGTATATTTAATAAATGTAAAATATAATATATAATAATAATAAATAAAAAATTAAACATTTTATATTAAATTGCGAAACTGTGTGAAATATTGCGAAACTCTGTAAAAAAGCATGATTATGTGAATATGTATATCGTTTATTTATTTTTTAAAAAATTTTGAAAATTTGCGAAAATTTGCAAAATATTGTGAAACAATGCGAAAACATCACAAAATATGCGAAAATATTACTTCTGTGATCCTGCAACCCCCAAAGGAGCATTTTTTTTATTTCACATTGTATCATAAGATTTTCGAAATATTATGGTAATAACTTACGTAAGATTATGTACTGATGTACTATAGTAGGGCTCCGATGGACCCGGACTGAGGCCGGACTTTAGGCAAGTCCGAGTCCGGTTCGAATTTCGAACCGGACTCGAACTCAAACTATTTTAAAACTCAGTCTGGGCCGAGTTCGAATATCAAACTTTTGGCTTAGTTCGAGTCCGGTTTGAGTTTGGTCCAAAAGTCCGAAACCCAATTCAATGTGCATAAGTCGGTGACATCAATCAATTAAACATCGCCTTTTGTTAATGCTGTAATAAAAGTTGATTAAATATCTCACGAATCATGAGCCATATCTCAACTATCCTAATCCATACACTAAATACTTATCCGAAAGAGCTTGTTAGAATGGTTTTATAACACAACAATAAAGAGCCGGTAAGATGATTATTTAATATAACTATAAAGAGTTTTTAGAATGGTTATTTATCGCTAATTATAAAGAGCTGTTAGAATGATTATTTTTTAATTCTAATAATAAAAAACTATTAGAATGATTATTTAACACTAACCACTGAAGAAGAATGTAACGAACAATTAAAACAAAAAGTTCACTGAAATTAAACAAGACAAAGTTAAGATTGAGAATATTTCAAGCATGTCGATTAGTTTTCACCAATTTACGCTGAAGATCCATTACCTCAGAGCCAGTAATTATTATTCTTAGCTGCCGCAGCAAAGAGAGAGAAAGTGAAGTAGCCAGTTATCTAAATGTTTACAAAATCAATTCTTTAGAGGCTACGAGTATTCCTAGCATGGGAAAAGAATTAAAAACTTGGGGTGAAAATTTGGCCATTATTAATTCTAATCGGCTTGATGATTTGTGTTAGAATGATTATTTAATTCTAACTATAATGAGCTATTAAAATGATTATTTATACTAATCATAAAGAGCTATTAGAATGGTTGCTTGATTCGACTATTTCGATTTTCACGTACACTTATATGACTGCCATCTTTATTCAATACTAATAGAAATTCGAAAAAACATGGATTGTTCACTTATATTCGCAGAATATTATAACCACAATATAGAACTTGGATTTGTATACTAAATTTAATAATAAAATCCAACGGATATCCGTTAATTTAATATGAAAACAGATAATAGATCCAAGCTTTACTATAATAAATTATATACTATAAACTTGATTAAAAATGGTTAAACGAACCTATCATTTAATGGTAGGTCTAATATCAAATAGTGATTTTTTTTTTAAAAAAAAAAAGGTCGATTCAAGTCTAATATGTAAAACGATTCAAGTATAATTAAAAAAAATGAAACATGTGACATTAAAAAAACCACTTAAAAATTATTAAAATAATTAATAAATATGAACTGCGTTTATTATTATTATTATTATTATTATTAATCTGTTATGTCAAGAATCGTCCGAATCATTTTTCAATCAGTAAAATTAATATAATATGCATTTAGGATTAGGGATGATCTAAAAAAAAAAATCGTTAACTCGTTGCAACAAATTAAAAATCGTTGTAACAAATTAAAAATCGTTAGCGGTTTTTTTTTTTTTTTTAAGTTTTTTTTTTTCCAACTTTTTTTAATTTGGCTTTCTCTTTTTTTTAAGCCTACTTTTTTTTTTTAAAAAAGCGGGTAAATTTTTTTATATTACCCGTGATTGACCAGTAGCATAATATTTTACTACCCAGAATTGACCCGGGTTGGGATTTTATGACGGGATAGAACCCTAATCCCGGACCCGGACAGGTTCGCGAACTTCGAACCGGACCCGAACCGAACCTATAATCATGTTTGAGTCCGGGTTCGAAATTGTCAACTTTTATGGTTCGAGTCCGGGTTCGAAATTGTCAACTTTTATGGTTCGAGTCCGGGTTCGGCCGGACCCGGACCGGACCGGACCCGGACTTTGGAGCCCTATACTATAGCGTAAACTTACGTAATTATTACCCCTACATAATACTCCGAACTAATCGTAAGATTTTCGCAAGTTTACACTCACGTAAAAACTTGCGGAGGTTTACGCATATTTTTTTTTGCTGATGTTAGATAAGCAAGCATGTATTTATTAATTTAAATCAAGATTATTAGCCTTTTCATAGTATTTATTTTTCATATATTTACAAAATCTTAATATTTAATTCTACGTCTAATTTACATCTAATTCTACGTCTAATCCTATATCTAATCCTACATCTATTCAAATTTCTAATATCTTATACCATGCTATCTTACACAACCATCATTCTAATTAGAAACCTCTGCGATTTTAATACATCTTATCCGTAAACTTAGCGTATTATAAAAGCACCTACAATAATATTATTAATAAATCGCATAGTTAATCAACATTATTTATATACTTCCAATTTTTAAAAGATATCTATGCAAAACGTAAAATAAAAAAAATATACAAACTAATTTTTCCCCTACATTAACGTTATTAAAATTTTTTTTACATTTTTTTTGTTCAACATAAACGATTTTGTCAACGTAATGATCGTAATTTACTTATAACTTCGGTAGGTAAAGTATAATATGAAGGTCGAGGGATTATGAGGGATTAAGCTGTTATTCTTATATACAGCACGAAAACTTCAAGTTATTTAGTACACTTGGCTGGTTCATAGATGAGATAATCTACCTGAGCTTCCGAAAAAAGTACTGTAAAACGTATAAAAAAAATTCCGAATCAATTGTGTAATGATCTACAAACTCGGGGCACTCGGGACCTTCTTACCTCGAGAATAACTCACCCAGCAAGAAATAAATTTTCTCAAATCATTACAATATGTATAAATTAGTTACCCGGATAATTGATTCAAATCAGCCAATGACACAAACGCGTAAAATCTGCAAATATAGGTACGCGGCGTTACATCAGAAAAGCAACAACTACGTTTTTGATATTTTAATTATAAATTCATTAAAAACGCTGTCGCTTTGCTCTAGACAACTAAGAACCGGAAACCGGTATAAGTCCGAAGCGTTCGATAACAATAAGCCCTGAAAAATCTGGTCACGTGTGTACGTACGATCGCAATTTTCAGGGGCGTTACAGACGGAAAATGCCAAACTACGGTTTTGATATTTTTATATGAATGCACCAACATCATAATTTCGGTCATCAAAGCGCATAGAAATATAAGTCCTTCGTTTCGCTCCGGACAATAACAAGAATTTTCAAGGGCTAGAGTTAAATTATGAGCTCCGGCTACCAGTTCCTAGTTATAAGAACGATGATTTAGCGTTAGTCCCTCAATTCTATTTAATCCGGATAAAACACAGGATTTGGAAAAAAATAACCTTTCGAAATTATGTGAATTTTTAAGAAAATTTTCTTTAGAATTTAAATTTCAGAAAAATTTGATCCATCTTTGAATTGCATTTTCGCGAAATAATGCATTAGGAAAATCGTGCTTCTTAAAACATGGTTTAAATAACGCACTTGCGCGTCCCGTAATGAAGTGCATATATATAAGATAGCATTGAATTCTTTTTTATATAATCTCGAAGTTTACAAAAATAAATCTATTTATCCATTAAAGGCTCTTTATTGTTTAATAACTTTCCGATATTTCGTAATGAGAATTTTTTTCGAGTTCTTTTGTAATATTTAATGTTAATTTCATTATCGTATATATAAAAAAGTTATAATCAATTCTTTCTATAACGGTTATGGAAGAAGGAAAAAAAGCTATGGAAAATTATTAAGATCCCATAGCATTTTTTAGGTGAACGATTATAAAAATTGAAATTTTGAGCTCGTTATATCCAAGATTCGTTATATAGAGCTTCATTATATAGAATCAATTATATATCTGTATACACAGAAAAAATTTATTGACTTGATACTAAATTTGTTATTATTTTCAAAAAATTTATTTATTAAATATACAGTATAAAATCTGGTAATTCTTACATCATATAAAATAAACGATAAGTCAATTAATAATCAACGTAAATTGAGAAATGACGCAGAACCTATTCATTTTAAAGTTATATACTGTATAGATAATATATATAAATATTAAAATTCATGACATTCTAATTTTAGTAAATAGATTTTTAGCTATATGCCAAAATGTAAAAGTCGCAATAATAAATTCGCTAGCCTTCATTAATCAATTCTTATAATTAGTTTAATTTTCGGTATAAAATCATTTTGGAATGACGAAAAAATTTTAGGCATCCCAAAATATTTTAGACATTCTAAAATATATTCGACACACTAAAATTATTTTTGCTATCTATATTATTCTTGATATTCAAATTATTTACGGTTTAGGGCTGCGTTTTATGGGTTGGAACCTTGCTTATTAGGCCTTAATTATTAAAATTAGAATTTAAATTCATAATTGTCTTTGACTTTTGGAATTACATTAATAATAAATTATAAAAAAACAACCTATGTTATAAACGCATCTTTTTGTAATCTGTCAAAAGGAAAGTACTATTGAAAAGAAGATCAGTTAGAGTATAACTCTTGATACGCCTACAGATGTAAAACCGTTGCAAATTCCTTAATTCCAAGATTTATTAAGATTTGAATTAATGTTAAGTTTTGTGACTTATGAATTGCAATTGTCTAAGTAAAGCATAAAGGAAACTGCGTACGAGAGCTAGCTCCTGATTTCCCTCCCAAGTGAACTTAATAGGCAGAATCTGTGCTACATGATTATTGTTTGAGATAGAGAATATAGTGTCCATTCGAAGCAAAACTACTAGGCAGTGAAGCAGGCTTCCTAGTTCATATATAATATCAACAATCCGTACCCATTACTTCATTTTTTATTTTACGATAAGTAAATTAAGTTGTTTTACTTTAGCAATATTATACTCGTCAATATAGTCCCAAATCGTAAATAGCCGAATGGTAGGTATTTTTAAGTGTGACTTCTGAGCGAACCCTTGTGTTTCGTATTTTAAATATTTAAAAAATTTCAATGTAATATATAAGTTTGCTTATGGTACATATTTTATGACATACTTTATGATGATATTTTAGTTTGCATAATAATAAGCTTTATACAACAAGAAGGTAATAAGCCCTAACCGGACATTTCCAAAATTTCGTAGAGTAAGGTTTGAAAGGCTTCACTTCGCTTCTCTCAGTTCCAGCCAATTATTTACCATTTAATTTACACCAAGAGCAAAATAATTTAGAGATGTACGTGTTTTTCTGATTGAAAGAGGGGATACTTTAGTCTCGATATCAATAGATATTTCTTGAGCGAGATCAAAACCAAGTCGAAATAAGTTAAGAATACACGTCACTCTGATTATGTGAGACATTAGTAAAAAAATTCAAAATGTCGATACAATGAGTTATACCTACGTTTCATATTAAGACTTGAAAAAAGTGTTGGCATAAAAAGATTTACTATGATTTCTTTATACCCAAATGTCGGTATAACCGATTAGCATGTATATTTAGTCGTTACCGTTACTGGGAATTCCTATTTAATCAGGTATCCAAAAGGCAGAGTGTAAATATCTGGCATATCTTTCAGTAGCATAAACTATTGTATCTCTAATCATAATGAGGCAAAATTGAGAATGATTTCAAATAATCTGGAAATGAACCGTTTGAATTTCACAAATCGTTATATTCAATAATTTATTAGCGCATTAAACGATATTAATATCGATATTAAAGTTTGATCGATCTTTATCATACATAGATACGCTTCCATGTGTTCATTAGTACAGTAATACAGTACCTGACGAAATGGTTCGTCCCTTCACTTTCTGACGAATCTGATAAAAATAAAATATTACAAATTAATACAATTAATAAAATGACTTCAACAAACTCCTTTATAATAAATTAACCTTCATATTTCAGTTGAGCATTATTTAATCATAATTTTTTTTATTAGTTGTCTTCGTCAGCCAATTAAATACTTTCAGTAGGTAAAGCCTCATGAAGTGAATGATCTAATAAAAACTGAAAAATGACAGCTAAGATAATACAACCAGAAAAAATTATTATGTGGACTGATTTATTTACATTTTGAATAACAATAACAAACATAGATTTCGCCATTCGTCAATTCACGGTTAATGTTCATGTAGTGTAACAGCTTTACTATGCACAATGAATGTAACTCTAACGCTAACCTTAATAATTCCCAATCAACTTAAGCACCTGTATAACATTTTGTATCATTAACATTAACATTAAATTATAGAATCATGGTCGATGAGTTTGGTTCTAGAAGAAATAAGTGGAAGGGAAAATGTGCAAACTGCAAACGTTACAATACATCGCTATCTTGGTGTCAAACATGTGATCCTCAGAAGATAGCACAAGGGTGGACAAGTGGAAATAAGGAAGTTGATAATTGCATTAAAGAATTTCAACGTAAAGCTACAAAATATGAGAATATAATCGAATGGATTCCTTTTAATAGATTAGATAATATTCAAAATATTGGTGATAAATTTTTAGCAACTTGGTTGGATGGTGTACGAAATGTAAACGAAAAGAAAAATACATTTAAATTATTTAAATATAGATATATACAGTCACGTACACCACCATGCGTAGTGGAGCTTAAAACATTAATTAGTTCATATAACTTATTAGATACATTAAAAGAAGTAAGATTATATTATTAATTATATATGTAGTTTATTTAATGTATTTACATAAATAATTTTTTCCTATTTATATTTTGTAAAGTTTAAAAATTATATGCAATTATATGATGAAAGTGTCTATGGATTAACTCAAAACACAGCAACAAATGAATACATGTTGGTATTTGATGAATTTGTTGATAATAGAAAAGAATATTATGGAAAATGTGTAATTTGCACCCGATATAACACAGATTACGCTTGGTGTCAAACATGTGATCCTCAGAAAACAACACAAGAATGGACAAGCGGAAATAATGATATCGATAATTGCATTAAAGAATTTCAACTCAAAGCTACAAAATATGAGAATGTAATCGAATGGATTCCTTTTAATAGATTGGATAATATTCAAAATAGATGTAATGGATTTTTAGCAACTTGGTTGGATGGAAAACGATATATAAAAGATAAATATAGTAGTAAATGTAAACAGTCACGTACATCATCATGTGTAGTGGATCTTAAATCATTAAGTAGATCACAAAACTTATTAGATACATTAAAAGAAGTAAGATTATATAATTTTTTAATATATGTAGTTTATTTAATTAATTCATTTAATAAATAACGTATTTACATAAATAAATTCTATTTACATTTTGTAAGTTTAAAAATCATATGCAATTAGGGGATATAAGTGTCTATGGATTAACTCAAAACACAACAACAAATGAATATATGTTGGTATTTGAATTTGTTTTTGGTAGATATCGGAGTTATGGAAAATGTGTAATTTGCACCCGATATAACACAGATTACGCTTGGTGTCAAACATGTGATCCTCAGAAAACAACACAAGAATGGACAAGCGGAAATAATGATATCGATAATTGCATTAAAGAATTTCAACTCAAAGCTACAGAATATGAGAATGTAATCGAATGGATTCCTTTTAATAGATTAAGTAATACTCAAAATATTGGTGATAAATTTTTAGCAACTTGGTTTGATGGAAAACGATATATAAAAGATAAATATAGTAGTAAATGTAAACAGTCACGTACATCATCATGTGTAGTGGATCTTAAATCATTAAGTAGATCACAAAACTTATTAGATACATTAAAAGAAGTAAGATTATATAATTTTTTAATATATGTAGTTTATTTAATTAATTCATTTAATAAATAACGTATTTACATAAATAAATTCTATTTACATTTTGTAAGTTTAAAAATCATATGCAATTAGGGGATATAAGTGTCTATGGATTAACTCAAAACACAACAACAAATGAATATATGTTGGTATTTGAATTTCTTTTTGGTAGATATCGGTGTTATGGAAAATGTGTAATTTGCACCCGATATAACACAGATTACGCTTGGTGTCAAACATGTGATCCTCAGAAAACAACACAAGAATGGACAAGCGGAAATAATGATATCGATAATTGCATTAAAGAATTTCAACTCAAAGCTACAAAATATGAGAATGTAATCGAATGGATTCCTTTTAATAGATTAAGTAATATTCAAAATAGATGTGATGGATTTTTAGCAACTTGGTTGGATGGAAAACGATATATAAAAGATAAATCTAGTAGTAAATGTAAACAGTCACGTACATCATCATGTGTAGTGAATCTTAAATCATTAAGTAGATCACAAAATTTATTAGATACATTAAAAGAAGTAAGATTATATTATTAATTATATATGTAGTTTATTTAATTAATAACATACGTATTTACATAAATAATTTCTATTTATATTTTGTAAGTTTAAAAATCATATGCAATTCGAGAGTAAAAACGTCTATGGATTAACTCAAAACACAGCCACAGATGAATATATGTTAGTATTTGATGAATTTGTTTCCAAAAGAAACAAGCAGAATGGAAAATGTGTAATTTGCAACCGATATAACACATCGCCAGCTTGGTGTCAAACATGCGATCCTCAAAAAACAACGCAAGGATGGACAAGTGGAAATAAAGATATCGATGATTGCATTAAAGAGTTTCAACTTAATGCCACAAACTATGAAAATGTAATCGAATGGATTCCTTTTAATAGATTAGATAATATTCAAAATAGAGGTAATAGATTTTTAGCAACTTGGTTGGACGGAAGACGATATGTGAATGTAAATGGATGGTATAAGAAATACACGCAATCACGCACACCATCATGCGTAATGGGGATTAGAAAATTAACCAGCTCACAAAATTTATTAGATACACTGAAAGAAGTAAGTTTATATTATATTTCTGATACAGCATATTTATTTAATTTAATAATGTATTTACATAGATAATTTCTATTTATATTTGTAAGTTTAAAAATTATATGAAATTAGAAAGTAAAATTGTCTACGGATTAACTCAAAACACTGTCACAAATGAATATATGTTAGTATATGATGAATTTGTTTCCGAAAGAAATAAGCAGAACGGAAAATGCGCAAATTGCAACCGATATAACACATCTTTAGCTTGGTGTCAAACATGTGACCCTCAGAGAACAACGCAAGGATGGACAAGCGGAAATAATGATATCGACGATTGCATTAAAGAGTTTCAATTTAATGCTACAAACAACGACGATGTAATCGAATGGATCCCTTTTAATAGATTAGATAGATTAGATAATATTCATGATAGATTTTTAGCAACTTGGCTAGATGGAAGACGGTATGCAAAACGTAATAATAAATGATGATAAATATATACAGTCACGTACACTACCATGCGTAGTGGAACTTAAAGCATTAATTAGATCACAAAATTTATTAGATACATAAAAGAAGTAAGATTTATATTATATTTCTTATATATGTAATATATTCTTTTATTTAATTAATAATGTATTTTTACATGGATAAATTTTTATTTATATTTTGTAAGTTTAAAAATTATATGAAATTAGAAGGTAAAAAGGTCTATGGATTAACTCAAAACACTGCCACAAATAAATATATGTTGGTATTTGATCTTGAAAGATATCGTATTTATGGAAAATGTGCAAATTGCAACCGATATAACACATCAAAAGCTTGGTGTCAAACATGTGATCCTCAGAAAACAACGCAAGGATGGACAAGTGGAAATAATGATATCGATAATTGCATTAAAGAATTTCAACTCAAAGCTACAAAATATGAGAATGTAATCGAATGGATTCCTTTTAATAGATTAAGTAATATTCATAATATTGGTGATAAATTTTCAGCAACTTGGTTTGATGGAAAACGATATATAAAAGGTAAATGTAAACAGTCACGTACATCATGTGTAGTGGATCTTAAATCATTAAGAAGATCCCAAAATTTATTTGACACATTAAAAGAAGTAAGATTACAATATATTTATTATAGACGTAGTTTATTTAATTAATAACATACGTATTTACATAAATAATTTCTATTTATATTTTGTAAGTTTAAAAATTATATGCAATTATATGATGAAAGTGTCTATGGATTAACTCAAAACACAGCCACAAATGAATATATGTTGGTATTTGATGTTTTTAATAGATATTTGAGTTATGGAAAATGTGTAATTTGCACCCGATATAACACAGCAGAAGCTTGGTGTCAAGCATGTGATCCTCAGAGAGCAACACAAGAATGGACAAGCGGAAATAATGATATCGATAATTGCATTAAAGAATTTCAACTCAAAGCTACAAAATATGAGAACGTAATCGAATGGATTCCTTTTAATAGATTATCTAATGTTCAAAATAGAGGCAATAGATTTTCAGCAACTTGGTTGGATGGAAAACGATATGCAGAATGGAAAAATAATGAATATATACAATCACGTATATCATCATACGTAGTGGAACTTAAAACATTAACTAGATCACAAAATCTATTAAATACACTAAAAGAAGTAAGATTATATATATTTTAGTATATATATCTTTATTTAATTAATTAATAATGTATTTACATACTTAATTAACTTCTATTTATATTTTGTAAGTTTAAAAATATGAAATTAAAATACGAAAGTGTCTATAATGTCTATGGATTAACTCAAAACTCAACCACAAATGAATATATGTTGGTATTTGATAAGTTTGGTTCTAAAAGTTCTAAAAGAGACCACCGGAATGGAAAATGTGCAAATTGCAACCAATATAACACATCGCCAGCTTGGTGTCAAACATGTGACCCTCAGAAAACAACGCAAGGATGGACAAGTGGGAATAATGATGTCAATGATTGCATTAAAGAGTTTAAACTCAACACTATGAACTACGAAAATGTAGTCGAATGGATTCCTTTTAATAGACTAGAAAACGTCCAAAAGATTGGTGAAGGAGGATTTGGCTCAGTGTTTTCAGCGACGTGGTTAGATGGTAAAAGAATAGTTTCAGGTGAAGAATACCACTACACGCAATCGCGTACTCCATCATTTATAGTTGCACTTAAGACATTACCTGGCTCACAAAAGAATTTTTTAAGAGAAGTAAGTTAAGATGATTTATTTGCGATCTAATATAGATAAATTATTAACATTATAAATTTTATTTAACAAGTTTAAAAGTTATATGCGATTTCGATTATTAGGCAGTAATCTTGAGGTGTATGGACTAACTCAAAACACAACTAATAATGAATATTTGATGGTTTTTCAATATGCAAATAAAGGAAGCCTTCATAAGTTCCTATTATCAAATTTTAGAGAACTTAATTGGAAAAGTAAATTAAGTCAACTCCTTGATATATCAAAAAATTTAAAAAAATTACACAAAGCAGAATATGTTCATGGAGATTTTCATAGTGGTGACATCTTACTGAATCAATATATTAGTGAAAATCTAATATCCTATATTGCAGATCTAGGATTATCTAGAAAAAAAGATGAAACGGATTTAGAAGATAGCATTTACGGCGTTTTACCTTACGTCGCACCAGAAGTGTTAACTGAACGATCGTATACAATAGCTGCAGATATTTATAGTTTTGGCATTATTATGACTGAGATGTCTACAGGAAGACCACCTCATTATGATATTGAGTATGATGAAATATTAGCCATCAAAATATGTAATGGATTACGTCCTGAGTTTGCTGAAGGCACTCCTGAGTGTTATATCCAATTAGCAAATCAATGTATGGATGCTAATCCTTCTAATAGACCAACTGCATCTGATATCTATTACAAATTATCAGAATGGTATAAAATAGTAGATCGAGGAAACAAAAATGAACTAACAATATTAAAGTCATTCCAAGCTGCAGATGCAATCATTTCAACATTACCAACAGAATTGCCAATTTGTACTAAAGATAAACTTACAAGTAAATTACTTAATTTTAGAGGTCTTTCGGAGCCAATTAATTCATTTGAAAAATTGCCAAAATTATGTGGTAAATAAGTATATTATAATGTACTGTATCTGATTTTTAATTGATGAAAGTTCTAATGACTGTTTAATTTGTAGGATCTCATAAATGTGATTTTTCAATTAGTGATAACATTATTTCACGTATGTATATAATAATTTTAATTTATTAATTAGAAGAATATTTAATTATTCAAATACCTTTATTTTTATAGCCAATAAGGAAACGGAATGAATTGACTTTATTTACTTCAATTTAATAAATTTATTAAAGTTACAATTATGATTTGAAACTTAAGGTCAAAATAATTCATAGTTATTCTAGGTCACTGAATTAGTATAAATTTGCAAAGGTTAAGAATAGAGCTGGTGTAGTTAAAACTAGTGCTAATTTGATTGTTATAATATCCATTTCAATACATTTGATCCTCGTTAATATTGGATCACTTTTATATTGATGTTTGTGATGATATTAATGAAGGATCATATTAATATGAGAGAATTTAATATAATTTTGCTATATAAAAATTCATTTTATAGTTTAGGTTGAGATTAAAGGGATTGATATTAACGAGGATCCTCTGTATTTATCAATTTCAAGAGAGTGTTAACATATTCAATGCACGGTAACACATTAGTTATTCCAAGTAGAAATCCGTTAGGGTCCTGAAAATCTCTTTTGAATATAATCTATATAACATTTATAATCTTGTGCGAAACTGGCATTTTTTTTCGTAAATTGATATCACACTATAAATGATAAGGCTAAGAAATTTATCGCTATGACAAATAGAGAATTCTACAACAATGAAAAAATGACAACGTAAATCTTTGCAGAATATTGAACTTTGAATATGACTTAAATTACTTGGAATTATAGTGTCACCCCTATCGCAAGTTTCATGCTATTACCGTATCGCACTGCACATCCATATTGTCTATTGGACATAAGACACTTAGTCCAAATAAATGCATAAGTTAACAGTTTCGAAATATTTCGAATAGAAATAGCAAAATTGAGACTAAAATTAGAAGCTCCGAATTATCCCGAACATTTCAATAAAGAAGATATCAGATATGACATGAACACTATTTGGACTAGTCCAGGTTTCCCTATGAAAAAATAGTAAAGTAAGTTATAAATGATTTACGGAATATATTATTCAGAACCTTTTGTTATTGGATGAACTAATGAAAAAATTATATTTAAACTTTTATTTGATATTAAATTTTGTTTTTTTTTTTGAGAATTACTACGTTTAACCGGGGGCAGGGACTGTCAAAAATTTGGCCAAATTATTCCAACTTTTTACAAATTTTTGCCTCTAATTTTAAAATTTCTAAATTTTGGTGTTTAGCCCAAATTTTTTCCAAATTTTGGCCAAATTTAGCCCGATTTTAGAATTCATGTGATCTGGAACCTACGTTCAACCAATCAGAGTGTGTGTAATGTCAAATGATAGTTCAACGGTTTATTTTTTGAACACGTGAGAATTATTTGTTGTTAAAATTTATTATAAAGCGAGTTCTCACAAAAATGGCTTTTAACTTCGAATCCATAATAAAATGTATAGAATATTTAATATTTACATGTTTGATTATTACCAGAAAGACCCTTACCCAATGACCAAACCAATCCTTCACTACCCGAAAATACACAACTAGTGACAGTGCGGCTTAGTATAGCCGTTTTTTTAATATTAATTGCTTATTTATCTCATAGAGACCAAAAAAAAATAGTTTGAATGTTTCGTTCATATCAAAGGTTGTGTAACAATCGAAAAAGACCCCTGAAAATCAAATCGGTGGGTACGATGTAAAAATAAAACCACTGCTTATAGCCGTGCACATGAATTTTCAATTATGAGAATAAGACCTTTATTTTTTCACATACAGTATAAATTCCAAATTCCATCAAAAAAACGTGAAGTCTAAAATCATCAAACCAAACCCGACAAACTATGCAAAAATAATAAAGTTTAATATCCAAATTTTTCCAAATATTAATCATTATCCAAATAAAGATTTACGATTTTATATCCAAACTAGCCATTTTTTTAACGATTTCCACGTGGTGTTGGGATTGTACGTAAACTAAGTAAATCAAATTTATATCAGGTCACCTTAACATAATGTTGTTAGTCGAAATACTTAATTTAGTCAACTATTTAGGCAATTAGTGTCTAAATATATTTCGACATGGCATTATTTTTTTTCAAAATGTCAAAAGTCTAAATTTGCCTAAATGTTTAAATAGTTGACTAAATAAATACTATGTGACTAAATGTCTAAATAGTTGACTAAATATAATACTATATGACTAAATGTCTAAATTAAAATAAACAATAAAACTATTATATATGTATATATGTATGTAGCATTAGTATATGATCGTTTTATATTATCTATTTAGAAGTCTAAAATTTTAATAAATGTTCTATGCTTTTAAATATGGTGTTTATTATTAAATCACATATTATAAAAATATTAAGCCCATATTTTGTACTTAGCCATTTCTAATGGCTGTATTTGTTGTTAATGTGCATTATTTAATTTAAACTTTAAACTGATAGTTTATGCTTACCAGTAGCCATTTTATAATGTTTATGTTTGTTATTAATAATACATATTATTATTTATATAATTTGTCTTAAAGTGCAAATCTGTTGTAACTATAAAGATTCTATTTAATTATAGCGTTTTGCAAAAAGTGTGACCCTGTGATTTACACGGTAATGATGGTAGAAAATTTTAATTTCTTATTGATCATCATTTTCATCAAAACCATCTATGTTTTATCTGAAATCTTTAAAATTCTTCAAGAATTGAAAAATTGGCTAATTTCTCATGATTTTAAATGACACCATTTCTGCAGAGGTCACACATTTTTGCAAAGCACAATAAGCTCTGTTATAGCTTTAAAACAACCAAAAAACTTTGTACATTGCTTCATATTATTTGTAAAACCTAATAACTTATAGTATTAAATAATCAAAAATAGAATCTAATCGGGCTACTCAATACAAGAAATAACTATAAAGATTTAGAATTCGATCATTAATACTAAAACGATTTTGAGGTTTCGATCATTGATTTTGATTTTTAGAATCGATTTGCATCCCTACTTTGTAATATTTACATACAGTTCCGCAGCTGAAACAGATGATGCAGGATGATGCCCCGATTCTCTTTAGCTATATGCAGGGACGGTGAATAATATCGATTTGATTTTGCAAAAATATCGATCGGTATGGTCAAAAATATCGATTTATATCGATATACTCATGATTGGCCAATTAAAATGCAAAAATTTTGTACAACAGTTACAGATAACGTGATATAACGTGATCAGTAACTAAATTTCTTTCTTCTTTGTTGATTGTCTATTTTACCGAAGCTTATCAACGGTTCAAGTTAGCAAATTTATGTTGCCTGGCCCGAATTATACTTTTAATTTTGCCCAAGTGCATATTGTTACACTGCATTAACATTTGCGAAAATATCGATTTCCCCATGATTTGGCCTAAAAATATCGTTTTATATATTATCGATACAAATCGATATTATTCACCGTCCCTGGCTATATGGGCATATATTAGACATCTTTTTTATGTTTGTGTTTTTATATAGTTTAGGACCTTGGGGTTTAGAAAATTTTAGAACTGAGAGGTCAGTAGTTTATGTGTGAGTTGATTGGTATAGGTTCAAATAATTAGTCCTAGACTAGAAGTATTGATGTTAAAGTATGAACGCTAGAGCTTGTTTGGATAGCGAACCTATTACTATATGTTTTTTCATATAAATTTTTTAATTTAGACATTTCGACATTATTTAGACATTTCAACATTATTTAGATATTTCAGCATAATTTAGAATTTCGATAAGATTTAGACATTTTGGCAGCCTAAATATCAAATGTCAAAATATTTCTACAAGCATAAAACAATTTCGGCTAACAACATTACCTTAACATTTAGTTATTAAAATATTTAATTGGAAAATCGTAGATAAAGGGTACAAAATGATTGACATTTTATAATAATTTACGACAGAAATTTACTATTAAAATTTCTAATAACTGGAATGGTAAAAGGTTGTCCTATTGCAAATATCAAACAGTAAAAAATACACAATACGACTTGTAAATAAAGGTCTAATAGATGTGAATCTCCACTATGGACCATATGCCAGAGATTGGTGGACTCAGACAAACAACAATACATTAACACTACCTTTCTGTCTTTATATGAGGGTAGTCACATGACTAAATGATCACGATTTTATTTTGTCAATTGTAAATAGGCCCTCTAATCCCTTACAACCAGGCTTTTTATGCTCTATGGGAGAAAAATTTAGTGACATACAAACTATACCTTCAGCTGCGATCAACTCATTGTATCAAGAAATATTTGGAGTTCAAACTGAACATTCAGGATTAGCAGTATTAGGATTTTATGATGAAGAAATTATATTAGAAATACTTACTAATATCTCATTTTTCCCAATATTTGTACGGTTTGATAAGTTTTCTATTGTTGTTTCAAAAATTGGCTATTCTCCACGGGAAGATCTCTTATATGCTGAGCCCGGTTATACATCATCTTTAATGGCACGTTGTGGATCGGAAACATATCTTATTGTACAACAAATTTGCAACAATCAATGTGTTTTGCGTATTTTCAAGAGCAAACATGAAATACATCAATATAGTGGTGAAACACCAGCTATCGTTTGGAACAAGTATGGATTATACCAAAACAAAGATCACCTTGCACTTTTTGGACTAAAAGATTTGAATGTTCAAGTATTGTTAACAACTAGCGAAGGAAGAATTATAGAAAATACAATGTGTACGCTGTTTGATTGGAATAATAAATCAATTTTACAAACAACTTTCGAGCAGCATATTATATGTAGAAAAATTTCAATGCCAAACAACGATTGGAGAATCCTTTTTATTAATTGGGCAAATCAACCAAGTTCAATAGTTCAAATGCCATGTGTTTTATATAATATATATAGGTCAGATCATATATTTCAACATAGAGAATTAGTAGCTTGGCGCGCTATGTTTCAAGCTTGTGGATGCACAGATATTACACCATATTCAAAAAGAGAATCTGAAGTTGAATTTTGGACATATGCAATTAACCCTATGGCAGATCGACAAACTTTAAAAAATCTATATCAGTGGGAACTACTTCAAATACAGAATAGTGTAATTTAAGAACTTACAGATACTAATCCAAATCCAAATCATAGATTCTGGGATAGTTTTCGTCAAACATTAGAGATCAACAAAAGAGGTGTAGAGGGGAAAATTCGGTTACTCTCTATTATTGCATTGAATTTCAGCTATCAAGAACTTAAAGAAGAATTAGGTGTAAGGCATCAATATTTGTTTTATTTTGATTATTTACTAATATAAAGATCTTATATTGTTAGATAACCTCAAAAACCATAAGCAGAGCCAAAAAACATGCATATCTCTGTAGTCCCGGTGCTCTGCCAATGGAAAAGCCAAAAAAGTCAATTCAACTTATGGCCAAATTTAAAGAAAAGCAGTTTGAAATTTTTTTTTTAGATCGAAGTAACGTTACAATGAGTTCTTATAAAACAGACCCTAAAACTAATTTGCCTGTCCTTTACTTACGTGATACCAAACCCGCACTTTGGAAAAAATTTCAACAAACGTTTCCAAATGGAATGAAGAAGACATCTTTTATGGGTCGAATTTCTAATTGCACTCATTTGATATATCGGGATGATTTGGGCGGCCTTTGTGGAATAAGTAACGATTATGGCTTTGGATTATTTGAAAGTTTAGCTAGAATTGTGCGCAATATATTTACTGACCAAACAGGCTTGGTATAAAGAATATATTCATTTTGTTAAAAATTTTATTATATTATGAGAGTTTGCAGCATGGCATGCTTTAGCTTTTCTAATTTTAGTGCATGTCCTTAAATTTTTATTTTGATTTTTACGAGTACCGACTTTTTATTAATTTTATAATAATTTTTTTTCCACTAGGATGAAATGCTTTCACGAATTGAGCAGTTGCGTCGTCATTTCAAAAGGGAGTTTGAACGAGAATTGGTTGTACTACCAGACGGATCTATAACTCATGATTCTTGCATCGACCATTGTCTCCCATATGCCTTTGGAGAGTGTTCGGCCTTGCACGTTTCAAGATGTACCAATTGTGAACGGTTTTATCAGTTTTTTGATTCATTAGAAAATGATACGACTGAAGAACAAAAAAAGCAGGTACACGAGATCCAAGAGCGATTAAAACACTACCTGGGTCATCAAGTTCAGAAACTCTACCTTAATACGCAGTTCAATGCAACTTTAGCACAGTTGGATTCTGAAGGCGCTTTGATTATTGCTGATTACAAAATGCGCATCCTCCCTAAATCAGCTCATGAAACAAAAAGAGATTTTTTTGGTAAAAGCGGATAGGCGTTGCACACGATTCTAGTTTTTAGGAAAATAGAAAGTCACGATAATCTTTTAGAAGAATTAGACAAACTTAGAGAGAAATTAGATAAATTAGAAAAAAAAAATTCAGCAAGCCGAAGAAATTAAAGATGAACCTGTTTCTACAGAAAAAGCGAAAAGTTAGCAGTTATGGAAGAAACCGAAAAAGAAATCAGCAAAGTTAAAAAGGAAATCGAAAGTAAAGAAAAACAATGTGAGTCTAATAAATTAGACATTCAGGCATTCGACCATTGGTCGACAGACACAAAGCAAGATGCCTGGTTCACTGCCTCCTCATTTGTAGCAATGTTCGAATCGATGGAACAAAGGCCAAAATGGATAACGATATTTTCAGATAATGGCGCACACTATCATAATTCTGAATTAATGACTCTTATTTCATATTGGCACAATTGGTACTCTATTGAAGTCAAGCGATGGTTGTTTTTGGAACCCGGTGAAGCCAAAACAACCATCGATTCTTATCATGCAAACGTGAATCAAATTTATTTTATTTGATTTTATTTTATTTTTTTTTATTTTTATATTTTTTTTTATAACAGTAAGATACTAATTTTTTACGGCTTTAATTTCACATGATTAGATCACCCATAGTATTAAGCGATACGTTCGAATTGGTTTTAATGTAGTCGAAGGTGAAGATATAGTAAAAGCGGCTAGAGGTTTGGCCGGAACGTCATTGGCACAAATTACGGTGAATCGTAGCGGGGAAGATAGTGAATCAGAGATAGAGGACGCCGGACAAAATAACAAAAAAAATCCAAAAATCAACAAAAAACTAGAGTTAAAACTATATCAGGAATCTCGAAGTTTTATTGTTGGGAATGGCCCGTAGAAGGACCAATGG
>QKWP01000260.1:173720-197595 GCA_003550325.1 Gigaspora rosea
GAAGATATAGTAAAAGCGGCTAGAGGTTTGGCCGGAACGTCATTGGCACAAATTACGGTGAATCGTGGCGGGGAAGATAGTGAATCAGAGATAGAGGACGCCGGACAAAATAACAAAAAAAATCCAAAAATCAACAAAAAACTAGAGTTAAAACTATATCAGGAATCTCGAAGTTTTATTGTTGGGAATGGCCCGTAGAAGGACCAATGGCTGGATTTATCCGTGCTAAAGGATTACCACATGCAGGTTCATAGAAAAATTTTTCCCCAGCAAAAATATCTAAATTATGCAATCTTTCTATTACTCGCCCAAAACCAACAATCTCAGTACATACAACACCAACCTCCAGTTGGAACATGCCAATCCCAGCAGTAAAAGGTATATTTAGACGTTCTAATAAGTTTGGTTCTATTGCACTAACGCATATCAGTTTATTACAGAGTGATGGTGGTGTCTTGGCTGTGTGTGCTTTGAATATCAACACGTATGAATAATCAAAATTTTGGCGGGTGGGGTAAGAAAATAGGGTGGGTGAGCTTATAATTGGCTGATATGCGTCAGCAGATTGCCTGTTAAAAAAATCTGACAATTCGCACCAAATTTTAGCTCCTGCGAATAAAATACCTGAAGATATTAAAATGGAAGGTAAGCCATAATGTTTGACAACAAATAATTTGCCGGCGAAGCAAAACAAAAAACAGAAAACGAAAGAGGCATTACTAATTTTGCGAATAGAAATTGCAAACTCCACGGTTGGTATTGATTATAATGGAAAAGAAGATTTTGAAATGGATGTTGAGTATATTGAACATGGGAATTATTTTGTCAGGTCCAAATAGAAGCGTGTTTACTTCATTATGGTGAAACGTTCAGATTTTGATTAACAGTTTAATCGAGCGACGCAGCTAGTTTTGCTCATTTTATTTATCTTTTTTATTTTTATTTTTTATTTATTTTTTTTTTTTATTTTTATATTATTTATTTTTTATATTATCTTTTTTTTTTTTGTGGACATTCATTTAATTTATTTATTTATACACAGAAAATGAGAATGGGTCCATAGAACCACGGGCAAGGTATGTTTTTAGTGGTCTTCAATTCTCCCAACTTTGACTAACGCGAATCTTTTAGAAATGTGGAAGAAGAATTCCAAATGGATAAAGGTTGGGCATTCCCGGGTAACTCGAAATTTGGAAAAAAAGGAGGAGAAAGAATTAAGAAAAAAGTAATTGAATTGTTGAAGCAATTTTTTTTGAATGGTAATGTAAATCCTGAGGATAGGTTGAATGCTCAAAGAATGCATGCAGAATTAATGGAATTCGTTCGAGCTGGCGAAATCGAAAAAGAAAATGTACCTAAAGTGGGAACAATTCAAAATTGGATAGAAAGATACTCTCGCGAATTTAATCATGAAGGAACTTTCGTGGCTCTCCAAAATTTCAATACAGAGGATTCCTCCAATTAACAAAATAATAAAGAATTTATAGATGGTTGTACCATCATCTTTAGAATTCGACAACCACTTATTCTTTATTTCATATTAAAGAAAAAAAACAGATCAAATATATCATCTGAAATTACAGCTATATACAGAAATGCCTAAATGCCTCTATAAATGCAGTTTTTTTTCTTTGAAAATTACGACACAATTTCTGACTCATGAAATAAACATATGGCGAATAATACAAATAAGTAAAAGCAACAATAAATGGCGCAGTCAATTGAGAATGAAATAAAACTCACCTTGCACTGTCATTTCATATAGTCACAACAGATCTTTTGGTATAGGTCAACCGCTACATATGCACACTCCTTTTCGAACCGTTGATCTCTGCTGAATCAATATTATATTTGGTTCTAATTTCTGTTATTCGCGTCTAACACCGCAAGTCTAAGACCGCAAATCTAATATTGTAGCTTAGCTGTTAGTATGTTCGCTTAAACAATTATAATAGAGTTCTTCTGTTTCAAACCTGTAGGATTGATGGAATCTACTGATTTCTGAGGTGACGAAAGCATTCTTATTATACTTTGTGTACCTGAATTAGAGTATGAAAAATCGAAATCGAGAGATCATTTGCAAGGAAACTGGCCCGAATGTGCATGTCTTACTGAGTAAAGTCACTGGTTAATGGGTAAAGAAACTTTAGTTTATACCAGCTGTTCGTATTCATTATACGCTATTAAAGTTAGGAATTAAATATTGGTTTTTTTAAAATAAATATGAACTTAGCTATAAAGCTAAAACTATGTGTTAGAAGGGGTCATTAATTGATCGCTACCATATTACCATATACGATTTTGTACCCTTGATCTGCGATTTTCCAATTAAATTAATTACTGATCGAACATATATTATGTAAATTAAATATAAAATAATTTGAATTTTTTTAGATGCACAGATCGAATTTCTTTTTTTTCGAAGTTTTTTAAAAATAAATCATTTTTTACGCAACATGTTTAAAAAGTTGTAAAGCGTTTTTTTCTAAAATATCGTGAAATATTGGTTTCAAATCGATTATTCAAAATTATTTAAATATTCTTCAGTTTTTTTAATAATAAAATTTTTAAGTTTAAGTAGGATTTTTTTTTTATTTAAATATAAAAAATGAATCGTAACTTTTCTCATAGACACCTATTATTAATTTTGGAAAATATTAGTTTGAATTATGTTAAAGTTAGAGCTATGCATTTATTTTGTCATTTTGTATATAAATTATATAATGACGATAAGCATGGTTTTAATGATTATATTAAAATTTGATTTGGTATCACTACCATGACCCATTGTTACACGAAAAAAAATTCTATAACAAATTTATATAATGTTATGTATAGTTTTGTTTTACTTAGTTGACGTACAACTATTGTTACATTTGATATGGGATTTAGATCTTTTAGATTTTTTAGTTAATCGTTTTTTACTATATTTTGTAGAATTTACGAATATGATTCGAAGGATAAGTAGTTTATTTTTGATAGCATATTTTTTTATTTTTGTGTTTTTGAAGTGATTATGCTATAGTTTTTTTTCTTGTTTTGTTTGTTTTTTTTTTTTTAGTTTGGGTTTTTAGGGAATCAGAGTAGGGTATGTTGTGGCGATGTTTTCTAGTCTTTGGTATTCTTCGATTACGTTTTGATCTGCATTAAAGATGACCTGTTTAGGTGGGATATTTCTACATTGTCCCAAGTGTGGCACCTGCTTAGGGCGACATATACTTGGCCAGGGGAGAATATGTTTTCGTCAAGTGATAGGGAGACTCTAGGCAGTGTTAAACCTTGAGTTTTATAGACCATAAGTGCGAAGCAGTTCTGAATTAGAAATTGTGTTCGGTGACAGTTTATTACATTAATTTAAAAGTATCTTGTGTCTTTTCGTATGTTGATATCTATTATGGAGCCTCTAATTGAAAAGGCTATTCAAACTGATTGCTCTTTAAGGTCTATGTCAGTTATTATTCCTACAGTGCCATTGCATATGCCATGTTCGATCAATAAATTATTAAGATATATTACTCGGGCACCTGGTTGTAGACGGATGGAGAATGGTAGATTGGTTTTTTGCTTAAATAGTTTGTCAGATTGGGTAGCGGTGCATGGTGTGGTATCTATATAGTCTATTGCTTCTGATAAAAGAAATTTATCATTTGTTATAGAAAGCATGTTGTAGATTATTTTGTTCATTCGTTGGGTGTTTTCTCTGAATCCTACTATATGTATAGTGTTCAGTAGCGTATCTATTGTGGGGTGGTCCAGGAATTCTGTATGGTGTTGATGCAACATGTTCCAGGTTTGTGTTGAGATGGTGCCTGTTCTTACTTCTTGCAGGAGGGTGTAGAATTGAGGATCCGCATTTTGCCTATGTGGAGTTTTTAGAAATAGGGATAGAACAATGACCAAATCGATGCTCAGAATATTAGTTGTCTTGTGACAGGAGGTAACTAGAAAAGATCACTGATGACGATTACATTAATTCCGCCAAATGCTATTGCATTGTTGTATAGTCTGGTGAAGAGATTGAAGACGAAATCTAGTAGTTCAGCGGAAACCATCGATATTTCGTCTATTATTATAGTGTCAACTTGTTTTAGGCGCGTGTTAAGTTCTTTGTTTGCGATGGCTTGTGTATAAAATCTTTTGTGGTTAGAGGTTATAAGTAGTTCGGAGTGTATAGTCTTTCCGTTTATGTTCTGGGCCGCAATGCCAGTCGGAGCTAAAAGTAGGTAGTTTGAATGTCTTTGTTCAAGTAGTCTTATAATCATTATGATGATATAGGATTTTCCTGTTTCGGCAGGTCCAGTTATAAAAAAACAGGGCCACTTGTTGGTGTTTATTCAACCTATGTACATGAATATGGTTGATAAAGCATTGTATTGGCCTGTGGTAGTTCGAGTGTGGCAGTTGGAGGAACGATATTAGGGAGAATTTTTAGGTTTTCTAATTGTGTTTGGATTATGTAGTAAAGGTCCGTGGGTAGTTGGTAGTTAAGTGTGTACAATAGCCTGTCCAGCATTACAGTGAATTGGGTGTTTAAGTTGGATATTCGGGAATGGTAGATTTCAGTTTCTTGGTTTTGTAAGTCGGAGAGCGCATTTGGAAATATTAATAGATATTTTTCTCTGTAGGATCCTGTCAGGTTTGTTTTGTTATTGTCTTCGTTTCTTGCAGGGACATTCATAAGTAATTGTTGGTAGAAGTATGATTCACCATCTTTGATTCTGAGTAGGTGATTTCTGATTATGATTTCTTTTTTTCTTTTTACTATGTAATTTCACAATTCATCGCAATAGGTATGGTGTGATATTGTGGGTTGTGATAGAGTAATTGAGTACTTTTCGTAGTACTGCAGGTAAGTAAGGTTTTCGAATTGAGGATCATGTAGTCGATGCATATATTTCATAATATTTCATAACTGTGTCATCATAGTAAGGGTTTTCATCGTCTTCTTCTATTATGTAGGCAGGCAGTACAGAATGAGTTCTCATTGGCGGCGGGTCTGTTGTCAGAAATTTTACGGTAATAGGAGAGTTGCATATCTAATGACCTAGGAGGAGAAACATAAGTTCCATTGAGTCAAGCCTTTGTGCAATTACGTGTTCCCTTAGCGAGTTGTTTTCATTGACATTGAAAAAGTGGGTGGGTTCTGCTTTCGAAATGTATTTTGCTATGTATCGTGCAAACCCTTTAGGGAGCTTCCAGAAATTACGTAATTTTTGGGTGGGTGGGTGGGGTCGCCAAAATATCAGGTTATAATTCTGGTCAAAATTTTATAATTCTGGCCAAAAGTATAAAATTATAAAATTATTGATAACTTTTGATCTACTGGGCCAATTTAGATGATTTAATTACCAAAATGCTCACCTTAATGAGACGATTCTAACAAGCCCAAAATTATTAAAACTAATCACAGAATCCCAAGATCGTTCAACTTTTGTGTAATTTTAATAGTGATTTTTTAGAATCACTAAGTAAATTTCTTTAACATTGAATAACTTTTGATCCACTGGTCCATTTTGGATAATTTAACTACAAAAATGTTCGTCTCAGTGAAACGATTCTAACAAGCCCAAAATCACTAAATTCCAATCACAGTATCCCAAGATCGATAAAGATTTGTATTGTTATTAACAATACAAATCTTTATCGATCTTGTGATTCTGTGATTGGAATTTAGCTATTTTAGGCTTGCTAGAATCGTCTCACTGAGACGAACATTTTGGTAGTTAAATCATCCAAAACGGACCAGTGGATCAAAAGTTATTTAATGTTAAAGAAATTTACTTAGTGATTCTAAAAAATCACTATTAAAATTACACAAAAATTGAATGATCTTGGGATCCTGTGATTAGATTTTAATGATTTTGGTCTTGTTAGAATTGCTCATTAAGACGAGCATTTTGGTAGTTAAATCATACAAAACGGACCAGTGGATCAAAAGTTATTATCAATTCAAAAAATTGGACATATAAATAATTTTTAAAAAATATAAAATTTGATTGGCTAATAGGATATCAGGTGTGGGTGGGTGGGGTAAAATTTTGAAATTTATTAGTAACAAAAAATTACGTAATTTCTGGAAGCTCCCTTATTTGTTATGTATTGGGCGTTCATGTGTGCATCCCAAAGTAAGAGTGTGGGGCACGATAAGGGACGACCCACGAGTCTGCCTCTGTTAGGCATTTATACACGTATCGAGAATCTCCTTGGTAGTATGTGGATTCACAGTAAGGATGAGGAAAACCTTTTTTGCAGGTTTGTGTTAGGGGATTTAGACCTCTGCATTTTTCGTTGCAGGTATGTATCTAGTTATTGGAGACGGCAGCGTATAATTCCAGTTCATATAACGGGTTCAGCATAGTCGATCGTATCACATTGTTTGCAATCATGGTCTCAATGCTTTGAGTTGTGTGTGGGCGGTACCTCTGTTTTGAAATTCGACCCTGTCAAAAAAGTCAGTGACATCTCCAAATCCCATTATGTCCGGTTTTTTGTAAAGTTTTTTCTTTAGGGATTGGAACTGATGAACGAAGTAGTTGGCACAATAAAATGGTCTGTTAGTCAGTAATGTGTCCCCATTATCGCTGTTTGAGAGTATGTCTTGTAAATGATACCATTGGTTTTTCGCTATAGTCAATGTTATAAGAAGGGTCAGCAATCCAAGTTTTCGTATTATCGTGTTTAGATGGAGTTGTTTTTGGTGAAAGTAAGTGTCCCCGGTACGTATAAAGTTAGGAATTGTGGTGGTTAGGTTTTCGTCAATTATGTTATTAGTATTGTAGGAACTTGGTTGTAGTAGTTGTCTTCCCGTAGGTAGACATGTGTTTGTAGTTGGATCGGTCTGCGTAGAACGTAGTATTCGTTGAACGTTTTGGTGATGCCTTAACTTTTCAAGCTGGAGATAGAACCAAAATGGCCAGTGCTAATGTAATCTCTATCTTGGGTCGATATTCATCGATCTTAATTTGATGTATTTACCATAGGTTTCGAATCGGGTTTCATTATTTGATATTTGTAGATTAGGAAGATCATGAAAGTGGCCTCTTCCATCTGTAAATATGTTCAGGAAAAGAAAGGGTTCTAGATTGGGATTGTGTGTAGAGATTGGTAGGTATGTAGAGTTCTCTTCTTGGATGAAGCTGCCATCAACCTTGTATAGTGGAAGTCTTCATTGTGTACTTCTTCGGGAAAGTTGTAGTTGGGTACAATTATTTTATAGGAATTAATAGGTGGTGGGTTACTACAGTCAACCCTCTATAAATGCAACCTCCATAAATGCAATACCTCTCTAAATGCACGTTTTTTTCTATTCCGTAAAATGTTATTAGTGCTAAATGCACGTTCTATATTCTGTAAATGCACGTTCTCTTGAATAACATTTTATATCACACTAACCTCCCTAAATGCACATGGCCAATCAAATTTTAGTATTTAAAATAGGTTATACAGTTTTGGTAGAAGTTATACAAATTTGATGATCTAATTTTTAAAAGCTGCAATTTAATTGGCTCTTTCTAAATGCAAACCTCCCTAAATGCACATTGTAGGCTTGTTCCTACGAGTTGCATTTATGGAGGGTTGACTGTATCAGTTTGGGAATGTTCTGCTCTTGGAAAGTGACTATTTGGATTACCTCGTGGTATTAGGGCTGTGAAGGGATGAAGATACGGATTGTTTTCTGCGAGCCAGTTTGCTGCACGTTGCATGATTGAATTATAATTTTGGGTATCATATAGATTGTTATTTGTATTGTTATTGTTATTTGGTTCTAAGAAGGCATCCAGCGATCCCGCATATAACGCGTGAGCTCTGATATTGTGCGAGTAACCCATGGCACTAGTTAAACTTCTGTATTCAGTATATGGGTTACTATTTGGAGTTCTTCCCAATGAGCAGTGAAGATGAACGGGTGATAGGTTTTTTCTCATGTGTAAGAGAACTGACATAATCTCTGCTGGTATTGGTGAAAGGTGGAAAAATTGGAATCTCGTAGATGGTTTTTTGCAGGCGTCACATACTGGTACTCTTGGTTCCTTAATATGATTAAGGTTGGGATCGAAAGACAAGAGTACGTTTGGTATATGTTGTTGTATAGGGTAAATAATCGTTGGATTGTGAATTATCCAGGAAGCTTTTTTGGGGTACAGAAGCCTACTATAGTATATGCAGGCAATTCGGGGCCATTGCGTTAAGATGTTATTCTGGAATTTGTTGTATAATCTCTGAAGTTTGGAAGACGGTCTCCAGTATTCACGAAGAGGAAGATTATTGTTTTCTGTTGTATTAGATGATTCAAAATTAGTATGGTTAAGATTATCAGATTGTTGCAGTATAGACGCAAATGATTCATCTAACGGAGTTTCGTATTCATTATAGAAGGTATATAGTATTTAGGTTATGTGCCATTTTTTTGATTTTATGATTTTGTGATTTTTATTGTTTTTTCACGTATAAAAATGTTTGTTTGTGATAAAGTTAGATGTTTTTATATAGTTTGATATTCTACGTATACGGGGCATAGACGTATTCCTATTTGGCTTGGTATTCTACGTCTACGGGGCGTCGTTTTCTTGTATATAAAGAGATAAGTTTTTTTTTTATAATTTTTGGTTTTAGCGTGTAAGAAAAAGATAATTGTACTTGGAAAAAAAGGTTGTTTTTTATAATATTGCTATTTTACTAATGAAAAAAATCATTATTAATTGTAATTGGATTTTTTTATTAATAACTCTATGTTTTTTTTTACTAACTATTAATATTTTTTTATTTTTATTTATATTTTACATTTTTATATTATTATATTATAAATTTATAAAAAAATTAATCTATTATAGTTTTACGGTTATGTAATTTGTACATAATTACATGGGAAGGGTAAGTTTTTAGAATTAAAAAGACACGTCATTTATTTCATTTTGTTATGTTATTTTTATTTTCAAATATATTTTTCTTAATTAATAAAAATTTTAATTTATTTAATTTATTTATTATTCGTATGTAGTTATACAGAATAACAAATAGGTAAAGATTATTAAATTTATTTAACACGAAATATGTATAATATTTATTTATTTATATATAGAATGTTTATATTTACATAACAGTTTTTTTTTTGTCAAAAAAAAAAATAATGTTTATATGAAAGAAGAATTCGTATTTTTAAGGTTAGTTATTTAGTAGTTTGCGTGTTTTCTTGTTGATTATTTTGATTTTGGATGGGTTGCTCATTTGTCATATTTGGAATCAGATTCTTATTAAGGGCGGTCGAGAGATTTTGTTGAATTGATGTAGCATTCATATTTGATAATGAAGCTTTTTTACTATTTTTTGAAGGTTGTGGGGTTGCGCCCAGGGCTGATGGTTCGTTCTTTGAGAATAACTAGATATGTTCGTTTGGGATAACCAAGGAGCTGTCGGCGTTTGCATATTTAGGAAATCACGATTTGATGTACTAATAGACAAATCTTCTAACATTACGATATGTTTTCCAGAAGATACATCGTTTTCGAATTAATAGTTAATTGTTCCAACCAGAAGCACAGTTGTTAATCGCGAGTTCTGGTTCATTGTGTTCGTCTTATTCGAGAGATATTTATTGTCGGAGCTATGTTTAGTTTCCAGCGTGAAGTTCGACGCTTCCTTGTCTCCAATCCTTTCTTTGACATAAAATTTGAAGAGTAAATCGTTTTCAACTTTTTTAACTGTTTGAGTCATGATTCCTACTATGACCGTGTTATTACCTATTGCTAGCATAGTATTGAAGTCGAAATCTAATACTTTGATTGACGTAGTGCTAACCTGTTAATTTCTTGGTTTAATTAATTAATCAAATCTTTTTTTTTATTTAAAAAAAAAATATAGAGACCAAAATTTATATACCGAATAATAGTTATTGTTACCAATAAATTTTCTTTAAAATATATGACATCCCTGGTTTCAAACGGTTCTATGAAATTGCTCGTTGGTTTATTCATGGAGAGAAAGGCTTTAATATTCAAATAGATTATTTTAGATGGGTCATTGTCTTGTAGTTTTACGATATCCATCACCTCTTTTACTATATATTCTTGGGTAATTCGATCTGTACTAGAATAAACATAACAAATGGTCGATAATTTAGCAGGCATTTTTTTATTTTTTGAGCTTTTTTTTTTATCTAATAGAAGGTTAGTTTTTTTTTGATTTAGAAGAAGATTAGTTTTTTTTTATTTAGCGGAAGATTAATTTTTTTTTATTCATTAGAATAGTTTTTTTTTTATTTAGTTAGTAGAAGAATTAAAAAAGAGATACTCCAAGAAATAATTGAGGTATTTATAAGGGTTTATTCTTTATTTATTATCAAAATTTAAAAATATGTTTTTGTTACATCTTCATTTTTATTTAGGTACATTCTCACGTACATATCGATCGTGATCAGTTTTTTTTTCGCGATTACAAAAGAAAGTCATTTTTTTACGAAATCATTATGATTCAATCGTGATCAATTTTTTTTCCCGCGATTATAAAAGAAAGTCATCTTTTTTACAAAATCATTACGATTCAATTTAGTAAAAGTTGCATCATAAATTTTTTAGTTCATTTTTATTAATTTTGTAATATTTTATATTTAAAAAATATTTTTAATTTTAATTTAATAACATAAAAAAATAATACATAATTTTTAGTTGAACGAATTTAGATTTTACCTTACTATTATTCAATTAAAAGTATTAAAATCAAATGTTAAATAGGCTAAAAGGTTACAAATTTCGAAATAATTAAAAGATTCTTTTATGATTATTCTGTTTTGTACTAACTCAAATTTTAATGGTTTTGTAAAAACGGCAATTTTCATTTTTTAATTTTTTCAATTTTTTTTTTAATTTAATTAGCAATTCACGTAAGAACAGGACAATCTATAAAATTTTATATAATAAAAATAAGCAAATTTATTATAACATTTTGAATGTTGGAATCCAGTTTGCCTACAATATAAAGTATTAATAGTTTAAATATAATATAAAATTAAATTATAGGCATAAAAATATGGCATTTGTCTTTCTTTTTATTAAAAGTCTGGTAGAATTTTCTAAAAATAAAAGGTACTTTACTAAGAGCTGAAATTTTGAATTTTAAAAAACCACATTTTTTTACTATATAATTTTGGGAAATTGGATTCTTTTTTAAATTCAGCAATCCTGCCTTCTGTGTCTTTAGACTTTATTATACGACTGCGTTTGTGTGTACATTTTATTCTACTCTAACAGAAAGCTCACCCGATTTTATCCAAGTGCGACCCGCCTAGCAAAATTTTGCCTCAATTCGGATTCTCAACTTACTGAGAATATAGTCCCTCCTATCACCGGCTGGCACGTGCTAACCATATCAAGATTGCCTTCTATTTAAACTTTCTTCTCCTAACCTTTATAGTAGAAAGAGCCTACTACAAGAAAAACTGCAACAAATAAGGAGAAATATATAAAAGGAAAAATAAAATGGGGGAATAACATCTACTATCTAAACGACAAACCAAATTCGACAAGAAAAATAAAATGAAAAGAAAGAAGAAAAAAGCAAAAAGAAAGAAATACATGATAGTACTATTAAAGCCTGTGCGAGACTATAAAAATTATATAGGAACCGCCTTATACCATATACTATATGTACATCAAAAGAAAAGAAAAAGAAAAATCTATACGCCTAAACGAATGTTCTAGAAAGAAATTTCATTACGTCATCCCTCCTGACCTCTGACACGTTCTTGTTGTTTATCACATACACAGAAACGGACCTCACTTATAATGTCGATTCCAATTCGGAAGGCGCAATCCCAATTTGGAAGAAGTAAACACTGCTGATCTTTTGGAGGGGGTAAACCGAAATGCCCACTTTTTGAAATTTCGAAAAGACCAAAGGGACTCGGGGGAGAAAGACCAAACCAAAAGGAGTTTGAAGGAGTTACACTGTATAGAATAACATATCTAACCAAGCCTCTACTTCTATTTTCATATCCATAGAACTTGACAAAGCTCCAGAGTTTCTCTACTACATCTTTGCTCAATAGCACCAAAGCCCGCCAAGGTGCCTCGCTTAAAAGTCTGCATATCTTTTTCATCTCTATTTCAGGCGCAGAACATCCAGTGAATGGACTTTGTACCCAACAGCAGCTTGGTGAAGTTTTGTTGTGTATAGATATGTTAACTATAGAGTTTTCGTAGGTCGGTGTTCTTGAAAATTTGGTACGAGAGATCATCAGAAAGAGTTCATACTTTTTATTTGGGGAAATTGGATTCCATATTACTATTAAAACTATATAAATACTTATCCCTGACTTTTGTCCTGTTCTTATGTGAATTGCTAATTAATTTTAATATTTTTTATTTTTTCCTAATTCGTTTAAAAAATTCTTCTAAAAACATCTTTTACAGAATTAATTTCTGGTAATTTCGGTAAGTATCTTAAAAAATTCAAAATTTATTAAAAAATTTTGACATAATCGTAGATTATTGCTAATCCAAATTTTGACAATTTATTAAAAACGAAAGTATTAAAATCGAATGTTAAAAAGGTTAAAAGGTTACAAATTTTGAAATAATCAAAAAATTCTTTTGTGATTATTTTGCTTTTTACTAACCTGAATTTTGATGGTTTCGTAAAAATGCCAATTTTCATTTTTTTTAATTTAATTTTAATATTTTTTATTTTTTCCTAATTCATTTAAAAAATCTTCCTAAAAACATCTTTTACAGCATTTAATTTCTGGTAATTTCGGTAAGTATCTTAAAAAATATTCAAAACATAATAAAAAATTTTGACGTAATTGTAGATTATTGCTAATCCGAATTTTGACAATTTATTAAAAACGAATATTTTAAAAATTTGCATTAAAAGTCATTTTGCATTTTTTTCATAAGTACTGACATTCTTATGAAATCATTTAGTCAGGATAGTAATATTTTTTTACTTAAAATTTCGTAATATTTGCCTTTTTTAGTATCTGATTTTGGCATTTTTTAGTACTCGATTTTCTTTTAGTACGGTATTTTTTTTCTCTCGACTATTTAAAGAGACGAAGTTCGCATGGAGGGAAGGTGGGGCAGTACTCTGTAATGAATAGAATCTTTAATAATTTAATATTTCTATTTAAATTTAAATATTAAATATGTATTAGAATTAGAAAGAGAGTATTTAAAATCAGAAAGAAGTTTTTTCCTAATTCAGTTAAAAATTTTTCTCAATTTGTTTAAAAAATTAACCAAAAAGGATATGATTGACCATGAAAGTTACCATTTTCTACCATTTGTATTACTACTTTAAATATCCGATTTGGAAAAAAAGACCAAACGAAATAGAATAAGTTTAATGTTTGACTGTTTCTGACCAGTAGGAATTTCACAGTTACACAGATCAGCATAATCTGCACATAAATACACTATAAGTTTTTTTTTTTTTGTACATATTGTTTTTTTCTTTTTTACTTGTGAACTAAATAAATTTTTTTTTTTTTTTTAGCAACCGCTTTAGTATCTTCTCTTCTCTTGTTTTTTATCTTGGATTTTTCATTTTTGCTAGTGCTTCATGGAGTCTTCATATGTTGGAGCTGTTGCTTGGAGTCTTCATATGATAGTGCTTAAATCGATCATATATTGAAGTTGTCATATAGTACTCATATAGTAGTGCCTTCGTTTGTATATTATAGTCATCACTTAGAATAAAGTTTGGAATGGATAGGCTAAACCTGCGGGTTTGTAGGTTGGGCCAGGTTTGGGTCATAACTGGGTTCAATATTTTGACCAGTTTATAAGTGAACCAGGTTTATACTGGGTTTATTAAATACTGGGTTTGGGTCAGGTTTTGGAAATAGACCCATGGGCCCCCACAGGCCCCGCTATAATATTTATAATGATGGAGTTCATCTTTGATGATGTACGTCCACGATTTCTCGTATTTGGTTGGTCAGCCTGATTATAAATCTTTCCTGTTCTGTTTTAATGGGCATTTTTGGGATTGTCTTGTCACTTGTGCATTTTCAGTGGTTTTTTAAAAGAAATCGCATTCATAATCAACAAAACAAATGTTTATTTATTCTTATATTTAAAGTAAGCTCGAAAAGAATCTTGCTTTCGAAGATGCCCTTTTGTTTCATAATTTAAGTATTGTAAGTTAAATCTTAAACTTCAAAGGTGTAACGACCTAGAGAAGTGGCCAGGTTGTCACCCCCAAGCGGCAGGTCGACGGTTCAAATCCCACTGGCGACGATAATGAAAATTAGGCCTGTGTTGCGGTAACTGTGGCTCAACATCGGTTGGGTGAAAAAACCTGTAACCTTGGTTCTACTATCTTGAATGGAAGCTTTCAGACGCAATAGTGTTTGTTATACTGAAAATCCAAGGAACCAGAAATACAGAAACCCATTTGGGAAAACCCGAGTAAGGAGGTAGATTACGATCTCTGACGGTGCTACCATAAATAAGGTCAGTACCGGGATCCGAACGAACCTTACAAGGGCAAGGGATGTACTTCGTGATTTGATTATTGGACCGCGTGGTACTAAAAATCCAGGAGCATAAAACGACGAAATAGGACGAAGTTGCTCGACTAGTACTGGATGCTTGCGGAGTAAATTAGCCCTAAGGCTGTTTGGAATATAATTGGTGGATTCGTATATATAGATCAAAGGGTTTTGAATAGGCAACACCCATAGCAAGTTGCAGGTATAGCAGCTAGTGTAGAACCTGCGGGCGGACTACTTAAATTAGGCACCAAAAGTGCACGTGTGGCTAGTTGTACCCTCATCTTTGTATGCAACAATTAATTAATAAATATGTGGCCCAATAAGCTGAGCAAGGCTTCAGTCTAAACTAAAAAAAAAAAATCTTAAACTTCATATTAAAAATTTCTACGAAGTTTTTAGTAAACTTTTGTACTGAGATTTAAAACCACAACCATATAAGCTTACAAAACCATTTAACAGCCTATTTTTTAGGTTATAGTTGGAAAAAAGAAAAGATTAACTATTACATCTGCAAGAACACTATATTGACTTCTTGTTGGTTTAAAATACTAGTTAATGCACTTTGTTATAAAATTATATAGATCAGAAGTACAAAAAGCATTAGCCGATGCTCTTTGCAAAAACTTGCAAGAACACTATGCTGAATTTAATTAGAATAACAAATAGAAGGATAAAAAGCACTTTGCAAGAACTTGCAAGAACTTGCAAGAACATCACTCTGATCTTAGTTGGTATGATAAATAAAAAGATGAAAAGCACTTTGCAAGAATACCATGTTGACTTCTCTTAATTTTAGTTGAATAATGAATACTATAGAAAAAAACTAGTGATGCACTTTGTATATTAACTTCTATTAAGGGGAGTGACAAAAATCAGGTAATTTTTTAGGGAGGAGGGGTAAAAAAAGTTGAAATTATATATAAGAATCTGACTATATATATATTAAAAAAGAGGAAGGAGGGTAGGCCTCTGATAAAAAATAATCAGGTGATTAATAACATGGCCCTAACTTCTTTGGATCTTAGTTCTAAATCTATTTGAATAATAAGTTTGGATCAAAAGAATAAAAAGAATTAGCCAATGCACTTTGCACCAAATAAACTTGGGCCAGAACAAAAAGCATTAACTGATGCATTTTATGAGAGCACTACGTTGATTTTCTAGACCTTAGTTGGAATAATAAACTTAGATCATAATAATAAAAAGTAGCTGATGCATTCTGTAAGAACATCATGTTGACTTCTCTAGATCTTAGAATTTTTTTTTAAAAAAAAAACCCTTTAGCGAAGATGCTAAGAGATGCTATTGGCGTTCCTTGAATTAAATTTGTATTGAATAATAATATCATACTAAATTATAATTTTAATAAATATATTTTTTTTAAAAATATATATATTTTTCGATTTGTAATTGTAAAAAATTTATAAATAAAATATCTAAATTTACAATATAATTACCTAATTACATAAATAACGATCGTTTAACAATAGTGTATATGCTTGTAAAAAGAATAATTTAACAATTAAATCTTCAATATAATCTGTTGTCCCTACGTTTTTGGTTTTAGTACAACTATATTGTGCAGCAACCTTATGAATATCTATGTGCTAGAATTTGGGATTTTTTGTGAAATTGTTACATTCCCCAAAAGTGTATAAATAAGTTACCTGTACATTTACCTTCTTTATATAATTACCGGACCAGGTCAGGTTAGGTTGGGCCGGGTTATAGTTATGGAGTGACCCAGCCTGGCCCAAACCCATAACTTTTTACTGGGACAGGCACGGGCCGGGTTTATAAAATTTTTTGGGCTTGAGCTTAAATTTAGAAAAACCTGGCCCAAGACTGCCCATTCTGAACCCTAATAGAGCCAATACATCACGAGATTACCTGATAGTTACCTGTTGATTTAACTAATCAAAATTAATTTAATTAATCCTAAATTAGTCTGAAAATTAAAACAAATGATTAAACTCAATTATTTCAAAATAAATTATATATAAAAAAGGGCTGGTTTAATATGTTTACATAATTTTACATAGTTGTCTAATTGTTTTTCAATGATATCTTCACATTTACTAAGCTAATTTTAATAATCTAATTACTGTTAGATGTGTCTCAACGAGCTTTACAACTTTCAATTAGTCAATATAATTTATTAACTTAGTAAAAATATTTTCCTTAAGTGATCATGGCATTTCGTCTATAAGTAATTTATATAGTAATTTGCATTATGATATATTATGATTATGCATCAGTTGACTGGCAGATTATCAATTAAGTACAATTTAATAAATAAGCATAATAATCTGATTAATAGAAAACTATTAAAATTATACCAAAATTGTAGGTCTTATTGATATTAATAATTTTTAATATACAAAGACTAATTTATTTAATATACAACTCTTTCCGCTGATCACCTGCACCAAAATTAGCAGAAACAAAATTTAGATGAGAAAGTAATAATTTTTTTAAAAACATATAACAAGATTGAGGAAATACAAGAAACAACATAAGGCAGAAGAACTTTAATAAAAGACCACCGACAAACGAAAACTTTTCTCATAGTACACACTGTAGAAAACTTCAATGTTTGGAAAATTTTAGACAAAAAGTAGCAATTTGGGTTTGACCCTGTACTGCAGATCAGCAAAACACAACAAATACGTGATCTGATCGAATAAACAAACAATAATTAGAAATCAACACACAAAAACAAATAAACAAACAAAGACGTGTATATTACTTAAAACACGATAAACAAGGAAAGAGATAATGGAATACCTACAAGAAGTTAAAAACACCTTCAAATGTGATTTTATGAGAATAAAAGTACAACTAGAAAATCAAAGAACATACACATTAGACAAAGACAAACAGATAGCTAGTTGGTTGGGATTAAACAGCCCTGAAATTATTACAGTAATTAGAAAATCATTAGAATTATATGATTCACTCTTCTACAAAGTCGCAGTAAATCAAGAACTAACCGTAGCCGAATTAGAGGTTATTAGAAAAACGAGTAAAGGAAAACTAAAAAAAAAAGATCCTAAACCACCGGAACCAAACATAGAAGAACTCAACAAACAAAAACAAAGGAAGGAAGAAATAAAAAAAAAATTCCTAGAGGACAATGAATGTGGCACATGGGACTTCGGACTCAAAGAAAAGTTCAAAGAACCAGAAGAAGAACTGTCAATAAATAGAGAAAGAGAAGAGAAACAAAAAGACCCAACCCAAAGGGAAGACTACAAAATGGAAGATATAGAATTAACAATCACCCAAAAACATGTACCGTAACCGATGACACAATAATAACTGGGAACATCTATAACTCAATGTGGGCCCCAACACAAAATGAACAGGTGAACTCAAAAACAGAAACAACTCAAAGAACTAAATCTGCAGAACTGGATATTACAGTTTGGGAGATACCCAACAATACACGGCTATACAAAATTAGGTGCTATCTTTCTTTCTTCGGCAAAGCCACAATAAAGGAAACACAAACTGTAAACAAATCCATAGCTGTATATATTCACCTGAAGCCACATTCTGAAGCAAGGTCAAACTCGATTAGATCATCTTGGGCTATACACTATGAGGAAGGAAAGATGCTTCGAATAACACCTAGAAAATTTGATAGAGAAATACTAGAAAAAAGAGGGAATTATAAGGCCCTAATTAGAAATATCCCTGTGATAGCAACAAAGACATCACTCTTGAGGCAACTAAGATGGATAAATGCAAAAGCAGTGTACATTTCAGTTAATAGAAATGGTAACCAACGTAAATGTGCTACAATCTATTTTGAGAAAGAGGAAGATCTTGACAGAGCAAAGCAAATGAAGATCTACTACTATGATACCAAATTGGAATGGGTACAACAAGATTATTGAGCCAACAAAGAAAACTCCTTACGGCATATAAAAGAACAAGTGTATGTATAGGGTGATAGGAACAAATACTCTCACACGGCTAAAGACAACTCCAATCATAGACACACATATCCTAATAACATAAAAAAGACCAAAAAAAATAAACAACTAAAAAAAAAGGAACCCCTCAAAGAAAAAGATAGAATATCCTAAACAGAAACATTCCCGTTACTAAATAGTGCTTTAAAGGAAATTATAGAAAGACTTGAAAAACTGGAAGATAGTAAAGGGGTAAATAGCCCTTTACAATCTTAACGGCGCACCAGTTGAACCACAGAATAGTGCAGGACCCAAGAGCCTGCAACAGCTACTGGAAGAATTAGAACAAATTAATACAAATTTTTGGAAATTGGGTTTTCATAATATTAACGGGATTAAAAACAACATAGGCAAACTTCAGGAGCTATTAGAAATGGGAAAAAGAGAAATTTTGGACTTTATTGGGATGACGGAAACTAATACATGGAGTAAGGAAATGCAGTATGCAGATCTCGAATGGGGAGACTACAAGCCGTACTGGACTAAAAAACACATAGAGAAAAAGAAGGGATCAGGTGTAGGGTACTTAATTAAAAAACATTGGCAAAAGTATCTCACAAGTGTAACATCTCCAGATGTATATACTCTAAGATGCACATTCAAGTTTAGAGAAGTTACATTTATCATATGGACAGTTTACATGGCTCCTAATGATAAAGAGGTACAAAAGAAAATTCAGCAACAAATCGCAACAAATGTGTGCAAGAAAGGACCAAATACCAGGATTATTATTGGGGGCGATCTAAATATACATGATGTATCTGGAGCAAACGAAGAACCAAAAATTCAAGCTATAAACAAACAAAACAGAACCCCTCTAATCAAATGGCTTCAAAGAACTGGCTTCCAGATATATAAAAACTGATCAACCCAAACGGAGACAAATACACATGGTCAAATAGAACATCCAAATCTCGAATAGACTACATTTGGGTTGACTCAGAACTTAAAAGTATAACAGTAGATAGTGACATAGAACAAATGGAATTTTGTACAGAAAGTGATCATAATCTCGTTTGGACGGACCTGTATACTGAACTCATACTGGGTAATCGTTCCCTCAAACAACAAAAAAGAATGAACGTAGAGAACAGAAAAATCTTCCTCTATGATGATGCTACAAAGGAAGATTGGGATAAATACAGAAACAAGCTAGATAAGCTAATTAAAGATGATATCAACAGTAAGAAAAAGAAAGAGTGACCAAACTGTCTAAACATAGAAGAAAGATTAATGAAAAATGGGATAAAATCGTCCAGTCGATTCAGACGGCCGCAAACAAAACCATACCATACAAGCAAATCAAGAGAACACAAGTTGAAAAACGCAAACAGGTGGTATGGAACCCTTGATATAAGTGAATAAAGAAGCTTAGAAAACTGGGCCGAAAAGCACAGCAAAACTTAAATAGGACCATAGATAGTCAGTACAAAGCAAAAGTGAACGCAACTATACTAGAGGTCAATATGCAAAACGACACAGAAATACCCTTATTATGCCAAGAAATTTGGAAAACAAACTGGCTAGATTAGCTAAAGCTCTGGATCCGAATCTTAGAAAGGAAAATGGTAGCAGAACAGAGAACAGCAAAAGAGGTAGAAATCCAGGATTATATAGAGAAGAGATACGGCCTGATATGGAAAGAAGAGAAAAAGATGTTGAATAGCATTCTTGAAAGACCATGGAATAAGAATACCATCGACCGTGTACCGATAGAGATAGAAGAGGGAAGGAAAAAAAGACGCTTAATCACAGAACCAGAAGACATCAAGAAGGAAGTTAACTCATACTTCGAAAAACAATACACGCAAAAGAAAAGGAGCAATAATAAGGCAGAAGAATCATGGACCAAAGAGTATACTCCCAAAGATTGGATCAGAAAGAACTGGTATCTCCCAGTTTTGCATAAAGTTAATGTAGATGATTGGGAAACAGCAATAGGTAAAACAAAGAACTCCTCAGCACCAGGTGCATCAGGCATCGGTTATACCCTACTCAAAGCCTTAAATAAAAAAGCGAAAGAAGCTATAGTAGAGTTATTTAACATGATAATAGAGACAGGAATACTACCAGACAAATGGAAGCTTGGTGTAATCTTCCCCATATCCAAGATACCTGAATGAGATTTGGCCTTACAAAACATAAGACCTATAATGCTGTTAGAAGCAGGCAGAAAATGCTTAATTAGAATCATACAAGCGCAACTTAGTGAAGTCATCACAAAACACAAGATTTTAAAGGAACTTAACTTCGCTAGACTGAAGGGAGAGTGTACTCAAAAACCTATACACATACTAAACTCATTAATAGAAGATGCACAACAAGAAAACAAGGAGCTATGGATTACATTGCTAGATATAAAAATAGCTTTCGGCTATGGAAAGAATTAACTTTCCAAGACAGCTTGTTAGAATACTTATAAATCTCTTTAGGGACAAAAAGGTGCAGGTCATAACAAAGTACGGAACGACAGGCCCCTTTAAAGCGGTAATTGACCGGGAGAGGTAATATCTCCTCTCTTATGGAGAATTTACCTTGACCCGTTACTACACAAGCTAAGGTACTCAGACTAGGGAACAAAAATATCAATCAACTGGCCTGTTGACCTCAACACAAATAAATACAAAAAAGAAAGCTTCAAAGTAACAGCTATCGCGTACGCAAACGACACTGCAATACTAACAAACTCACATGATAACATGCAAAAGGCGCTAGACTTAACAAAAAGCTTCTTTGAAGCAAATGGAACTCTTCTAAACCCAAAAAAAATGGAACTGGTGGTCATTAAATCAAAGAAGATTGAATAGCCCTAAAGAACTAATGTGGAAAAAAGACCAAACCAAGATCTCTATCAAAAAAGAAACCGAACTAACCAGATACTTAGAAATATGAATAGCAGAAAGAAACCTAAGTAAAAGCTGCAAGAACAGACTTAAAAAAGAAACCATAGAACTAGCGACCATACTGAAAAGGAAAAATATCTTCATTGCGCAAGCAAAATACATTAATAATGTAGTATGGCTCTCCCACATGGAGTATAAACTGAACAATATCCTACTCACCCAGCAGGAATGCAACCGAATACAAAGTCCTTTGCTAACAGTAGTTAAGTAGAAGGCAAACACAGAACAGACAGTTCCTAATGCAGCAATTGCCCATTCTGATATGTGTGGAATTAAGGCCTTGTGGCAACAGCATATGGAACACATGATAACAGAATCATCGGGAGAATTTTTTAGGTGCAGATCTGTGCAGATTTTTAAAACCCGACAATAATCAAAAATCTGCGAAGATCTGCGACCCCACAATTATAGTTGAAGAAAAATTTTTAACAAATTCTGTGCAGATTTTAGAAATATATAAATCTGCGCAAATTTTTATTAAATAATAAAAAGTGTATTAACCAGAATTAAGCTTAATTTGGGCCAAAATTTAGAGCGAATTCACTAGTTATATTATATTAATTTATTTACTATATTTTTATTTATATATTTATTTAAATTTATTTAATTAATAATATATTTTTATTTTACATTTATATATAATATCACTTATACATTATAAATATCTTATACCCTAACCCTAATCCCGCACTATACTACCCTAACCCTCTTTAAAGAATATATTATACTTAATCCCATACTAACTACTATTGTGCTACTAACTATGATATATATGCTACATCCTATACTATTGTGCTTCATCCGTTCTATCTATCGTGCTACGTTCCATACTATGTTCATTTCATTCTAAAGAAAAAAAATGTTAGTACTGTAATATATATATAAAAAAAAAATACTATCGTATACTAGCCTTATGTTTATCCTTTTCAACTCCAATTCCATGACGATAACAATATCCAACACTATTTTTTCCACTTCTAACTATCGTGCTACGTTTCATACTACGTTCGTTCTAAAGAAAAAAAAGAAACATTAGTACTGTAAAAAAAAAAAAAGGAAAAAAAAATCTGAGCCTTACGTTCATCCTTTTCAACTCCAATTCCATGACAATAACAATATCCAACACTATTTTTCCACTTCTAACTATCGCGCTACGTTTCATACTATGTTCGTTCTAAAGAAAAAAAGAAACGTTAGTACCATAAAAAAAAAAAAGGAAAAAAANTTTCGTACTATGTTGTTCTAAAGAAAAAAAAAGAAGCGTTAGTACTGTAAAAAAAAAAAAAAAAGGAAAAAAAAATCTCAGCCTTACATTCATCCTTTTCAACTTCAATTTTCATGATGATAACAATATCTAACACTCACTATTTTTTCTACTCGTGTTTCCCATTTTAACAGATTCTAACTATCGCGCTATTCCATACTAACTACTACGTTCGTTCTAAAAAAAAAAGGAATGTTAGTATAAAGAATAAGAATACTAATCAGCGAAAACGTACTGGAAAAAATGAAGATATTAAATGAAATGAAATGACCAATACCTTATACCGGAAGAGGAATATTAGTATAAAAAAAAAAAAAAAAAAGAATACTAATCACAACCTGCCAAAAACGACGAAAACGTACTGGAAAAAATAAGTTAACTAACTGAAATGACCTACCGGAAGACACAAATGCACAACTTCAAGACTCCAGTGACGGCTCCAAAGACGGCTCCAGCAAATAAAAAAAAAATTTAAAACGTTTATTAATAAAAAAAAAAATTTAAGTTACAGTATGAAAAAAATTTTTTTATAACTTACCGTATGATCGTCAATCTTTAATGTGATTGGCTGATTATATAATTTAACGATAAAAATTTAATTAAAAAAAAGTTAAAAATATTAAATTAAAATTATAAAAAAATATTTAAATAAAAAAAAATAGAATTTAATATTTTCGCGCATGTGCGCTATAGCGCACCTCATATGATTTGGTGTAATGTGAAATCAAAACAACCTAAATAACCCCTTTTTTGTTAGAGTGAGATTAGAATAGTGTGTAGGCGAGAAAGGGGTTTTATAGTAAAATTTTGCAAGGAATTTTTTTTGTTAGAGCACGAAGAGTGGTTTCATAAGCAAAATTCTGAGCCACAGGTGAGATCACTATTTTTTCTTAATTTTACATTACACCTGATCCTACGATCTGATTGGTTTATCAGATGGGTGCGTTACAACGCATATGCGCTAAATTACATAAACCAAAAAAATAATGTTAATAAATAATAAATAAAAATTTAAATATATAAAAAAAAAAGTAACACTATAAAAACTTAAAAAAAGTAATATAATAAAAAAGATAAAAAAAAAATTAAAATAAATAATAATAAAAAAAATTTAATTAATAAAAAAAAAGATCAGAAAAAAATAAAAATTTTAATAATGTACATACGTGCAAAATAAAAATAAAATTATATAATTATTAAAAAAAAAAAAATAACAAATAAAAAAAAATTAAAAAAT
>QKWP01000260.1:197911-208643 GCA_003550325.1 Gigaspora rosea
TAAAAAAAAAAAAAAAAGTTTAAATAATGTTCTAAAAAAAAATAAAAGATTACTGTATCTGTTTATCCGAATAAAAAAAATTTTAATACATATACGTACGTGCACATAGTCAAATTTTAAATTAAAAAAAATAAAAATAAAAAAATAAAAAAAAACTGTGCTTTTCTTTATTTATTGTTTTGTTTTGTTTTGTTTATTGTTTTTCCCTTACCGGCAGGTAAGTATAGTAGTTATAATTTTGGAGATCTTTGCAGATTATAATAGGCGGCGCCTATTATAATCTGCGAAGATTATACTTTTAAAAATTTGCACAGATTTTTGTTAAAAAATCTGCAAAGAACTGCAAAAATCTAAATTTTGAAGATCTTTGCAATTTTTTAAACAAGTTTCTGCACTGATTTGACAAATTTGAAGATCATTACAGATTATTAATGTTTTTAATTTCCCGATGATGGGCAATCTGTATAAACAACCCAGACACAGTAGGAGATATAGTGAGAATCTGCATGAGAAAGGCACAATTAAAGCTCATGGAAACGGAACCAATATGGACTCTTAACTTAAAAGATTTCACAAAAGAAAGATGTGACAAAAACCTAAACGTGGCAATCATGGTTGAGGCAAAAAAATTAGAAATCGACTTAAAAGGAGAATTGTCTAAAGATATATAGAAAATTAAAGGTGGTACCAACAAAGAAAGACGTATTAAAGAAATTCTAAGGAATGCAGGTTGGGAAAAAAGAATAAGAGGCCTGGATGAAATAAGAATTTGGTACCTAGATCACTTAACGACAGGTGAAAATCAGGAACTTTTAACGTAGCAACAAATCAGAAGAATAAGAGATTTAGCTGCATCTGGCCGAATTTCTAACTGGTTTAAAGAACTGGAAAAAATCGTATTAGAAAATGAGCGCTCCAGAAAGATAAAAAGGGAGTTCCAGTACAATGAAGATAGTATTAAACCTCAAGTTAGAATGAATCAAAGAGCAATCTCTGATAAAAAATCCAAGAAGGAATGGGTGATAGGAACAAACCAGGAAAGTAACCAGAATTTCTTCGGAAGGGTACTTCAGAAAAGAAAAAAGGCCCTTAGAATAGTGGAGTGGAACGCTCGAGAAGAAAACAAAGAAAACTTAAGTACAAAGAAGCATAATAAGGATCCAATTCAAGAAAGAGAACTTCTGAACGAGATTCAGGTTAAGAAAACGGATGTAGTGGATGTTTCCCCCTGGATAAGAAGATATGAACAGGGTTGGAAGGCGCTTATGGAGCCCAGAAGCTTAATCGAAATCTCCAATATCAGAAACAAAGGAAAAAGAAAGAAAACAACTGAAAGAGAAATAGAGAACAAGATAGAACACCAAACTGGGACTATTGGTGCATAGAGAAACTATAGGTAACACAAATCACAAGGAAGAACTCTGGAAGGCTTTTAAGGAAAACCAGAGCATTAAGAAGAGTATTTTTTATACAGACGGTTCACTCAGAGGTAGGGGTACAGAAAATCTTAGGATAGGGCATAGTTTAGTACAAATAGATAATAATGGAAAAGTAGTTAGGAAAATAATAGGTAGAAGTAAAAATTGTTTCTCGTCCACCAGAGCTGAAATCATTGCAATTTTGGAAGCTATTCTTATATCCCCCTCAGGCAGTAAAATAGAGATACATACAGACAGTCAGGCAGCAATCGACAAGATCAAGAGCCTAAACGAAAAGTCCACTCCAAGAAGTTGGTTCAAGACCAAAGATGCAGGAATCTTAGGCCTAATAAAAGAGAACATAGAAGTCAAAAATATACAAGTCCATATGAAAAAGGTTAAGGCTCACACAGGCGTAAAGCATAATAAAAGGGCAGATGCACTTGCAAAGCAAGGTGCTGCCCTAAGCGAACATACAAGGTACTTGCCTACTGAAATACAAGGAATGTTAATAAAACCAACTTGGAACGGTGCTGTGATAGAACTACCGATAAGAAAATTTGTCAACATGGTTCTGAAAACATATTATAAAGTGGAATGGACCTTCTGCAAAAATTAGAATGACAAGCTGCATCTAAGTAGAAAGGAAAAAAAAGACTGGAAGGCCTTTCGCAATCTTTGGAAAGTTACACAGAACACTAAGGCAAGCACATTTAAAGAACACCGAAAGTGGACTTTCAGACTCAAGACAATAAATGGGCTTTTACCGACATTGAAAAAAAGACAGCAGGACAATATAGGAATATATTCCTCAACCCTTTGTCGTAAATGTAAGAAAGAGACTGAAACATCAGAGCATTTAGTGACCTGCGAGTCAGACAACAATATATGGAAAGAGGAAGAGGTGAGAATAGCAGAGGACATCTGGCTCACAATACCAACAGATAAAAGAGTTTTAGTAGGGAAAGAATACTTGTGTAGAACTCTAACTAATACAGAATCGAATACCAAAGAAAGAAGGGAAAAGCTAGCAAGAGGAATCGTGAGCACAGAGATCAGAACAAGTCTAAAAAGATTGGGGCTCAAGCAAAAGACCATTAACGATATACTGTGCTCCTGGCTAACAAAATGGTTGGATATTTTCCAAGAAAAGGTATGGAAGCATAGGTGTAACGAGACCATTGAATGGGGAAAAAAGGAGGGTATTACTAGACGAGCGAAAGTCGAAAAAAAGATTAAAATAGAAGGAAGACGACAGATAAAAACGATACTACCCCTATAGAAAAAAAGAATAAGAAGTCGATATAGACAACTATATACAAATAACAATAGACGAAGTGAATAAGTGGGTAGAAACAGGGGTATGTTCATTATGTAATAAAAATTAGATGGTCACGACAGGCTGTAGGTCCATGCTAATGACCCAGTCCTGGATTCGTTATTTGACAAAAAGGGACAGAGAAGCAACACCTACTTTGGCAAGCCGCATTTAGATACCAATGGTAACCGGGTGAGCCGTACTTTAGGTTTTAGATATTAAATATCAAAAGTAGTAATAGCATTTGCATATGTAACTATTTTTATAAAATAAAGTATAGTGTGATTGCCAAAAAAAAAAAAAATTTATTTAATACTAAAATAGGATTTTTAATTATTACTTTATTTTTTGCCAGGTTCTGGTCAAAAAAAAAGTAAGTTAACTGACAATATCTCTCAATCTACTAATCATAATCACCTAATCTGGGTACCATTTGACTTGTCTTGCCAAGACAGTTTGAATAAACCCAAAATTAGATGATTAGGGAAGTGCAGCCAATCACATAATTTCCTGAGGGGGTCCGCTATCTATCACGTCCTATATATATATATATAGTCTAAATAGCCAATGATATTGAAGTGTTCGTCAAATATATTTTTTTAAAAAATTTTATTTTTCCATCGAACGTAAAAATCAAAAGTCAATTAATAAAAAGTTTTCTAATACTTATGAAAATTTTGTGGTAAGTGTATTTTGATCTGCTGAAAAAGGTTATTTAATCGATTTTTTCGATTTGCTTAGTAAAATTTAGACTTTACTATGTAGCAACGTTTGTCAATTGTGGGGCGAATATATTTTTTTAAAAAACTTTATATTTCCATCAAACGTAAAAATCAAAAGTCAATTAATAAAAATTCTCCAATACTTATGAAAATTTTGTGGTAAGTATATTTTAATCTGCTAAATAAGGTTAATTAATCGATGTTTTTGATTTGCTTAGTAAAATTTAGACTTTACTATGTAGCAACATTTGTCAATTGTAAGGCAAATATATTTTTTTAAAAAATTTTAATTTTTCTGTTGAACGTAAAAAATCAAAAGCCAATTAATAAAAAATTCTCCAATGCTTATGAAAATTTTATAGTAAGTGTATTTTGATCTGCTGAATAAGGTTATTTAATTGATTTTTCGATTTGCTTAGTAAAATTTAGACTTTACTATGTAGCGACTTTTGTCGATTATGGGGTAACTTATTTTCAGGTCAAAGACGTTTTTGAATTTTTTTTAAATATACTAAAATTTGATTGGTCAATAGTCCTATCACTAGGGGGTCAGGACCTATGTAAACCCTAATCATGTAATTTACTGCACTTCCCTTACAATTAATAGATTAATTGATAGTCCACCAGTTAATCAAAGATTGATTATAGTATAACGTAATGCAAATCATATATGAAATGGGGCATCCATAAATAACATTATGCAAGAGGGGGATAGTTTAATGCTACATAACGGATTTTTTAATATATTAAGAGAGGGGTCAAAAAAATAATAACACAATTATTATATACAAATAGCAAAACTGCCTAATTTGAATATTAGCACATGCTATAAAATTTTATAATGTAACTTATTTGCATTAGCTTAGTTGTTTACAGGAGTTTATAAAACAAACTTTCGCTTATATAATTCATGTACCTTCATTAATACTGAACCTTTGTTTAAATTAATTTTTATATTGAGCCTTCGCTCAAATTATTTTTTATATGGAGCTTTTATATAGAACTTTCGCTTAAGGATAGAGTATATGTAGATCATTTTTATATTACTAATTATGACTCTACTATGTAAATCAGATTACACAACACAATCACTACAGATGAGTTGCATAAAAATAAATATAACATTATAAAATATCACTAAACCTGCTTTTGAATACTTGTTTTATCAAAATATCAAAAAAAAAATCCCATATTAACTAAGTTGGTATATTAAAAATTTACTTACAAAGTTAATGAATTTTGCGGGTGATAAATAAATTTTGCGGGTGACAACGCGAAACTAGCCAATTACATCACGTGATTTACGGGTAATCTACAAGTGATCGACATAGAGTAAACTCTACCCTTAAATCTTAATTTTTTTTATACTTTATACTAAACTTGCGACACGCTGAAATTTTGTACCTTGGGCAATTTTTTTTCTTGAATATGATACTAAATACATCTCATTTTTATTATGTTCATTTGTTACGCATAAAAGCCAATTTGATATTGTATATAAATATGTTATTACGTTCAAACAATCGATCTTTTTACAATAATATATATCGATATATGTAGTCTATTTGTAATCGAAGGCTCTTTAAATTACTTAATAATTCGTGTAGCTATTCGATTATATATTAGTTCTGTTTCCTGTTTTTAAAAATTGCGAATCAAAAAATTTAAATAGGGATAGCCAATAAAAAAATTAGTTTCCTTTAAAATATATTTACTAGTAAGATATAAATAAAATTTGTATGTTATCTGAAATCGAATGCCGAAGTATACAAAAGTAAAAATACCCTATTGTTAAAAATCTGTACTGAATTTTTAAGGTTAGCATTAGAAAAATTATAGCAGATTAGCTTAATTTTAAACAGTTATATTCGTATTAGTTGTTTTCAGGAGTTTAAAAAATCATATGCACAAATAACAAAACTTTCACTTACATAATTTATGTACATTTTTTTGCTTAAATTATTTTTTATACTGAGCATTATTTTTTATATGGAACTTCGCTTAAATTTATTTTATATTTGTGCTCTGATTCATATTGATTCATTTAAGCAATTTTTTTTTTGAACATGATACTGAATACATCTCTTGTATGTTCACTTGTTACGCATAAAGCCAATTTGACATTGTTTATTACATAATCCAAGAGTTGTTTTTAGATTTGTTTAATTTTGTGTATTAATAAATAACTATGATTAAAAAAATAACTAGTTTAGGTAGTTGAGGTTTTTTTTGCTGATAGGTTTTAGCCTGTGGTTTTAGTTCTCTGAATTAAGCCGTAAAACAAAGACTAATGTCTGTTTGCGGTGCTGCAGTTTGGCCATTTGGCCGCATATTGTTAAAAAAACTCCTAAAACTCTATATTCATCATCCGCTCATCTTTTGAAATTTTTCTTTTGCGTATGCTAGACCTTATATAACCTCGCGGCTCTGCCGCACATTTAAATTAGCAAAAGGTTTTTTGTGGGCCTTTTTAATGCTTAAATGTTAGCTGCTAGATGCTGATATCAATCGTAAAACGTTACTTTACTAGTGGGCTGCAAAACTATAGATGCTGGTGAAATTAAACCATTTCACTAGATGAAATGGTGAAATAGTTTCACCAGAATTACACCAAAATTTTATTTTGGTGAATTGGTGAAATTTGGTGAATTGGTGAATTGGTGAAATTGGTGAAATTGGTGAATTGGTGAATTAGTGAAATTGGTTGTTGAATTGGTGAAATGGTAAATTGAATTGGTGAAACGGTGAATTGGTAAAATGGTGAATTGGTGAATTGGTGAATTGGTGAAACAGTGAATTGGTGAAATGGTGAATTGGTGAATTTGCTCAGTCCTATAAACGGTTAATAGTTCTGACCTCAAAGTGTGCCTGTAAAAACATAAAATGTAAAAACTTGAACAAAAACCTAACCGAATTCCAGGCTGAAATAATTCCAAACTCTGGAAATTCACCATTTCACCCATTCCGCTGTTTCACCATTCCACCAATTCACCATTTCACCATTTCACCAATTCACCAATTCACCAATTCACCAATTCACCAATTCACCAATTACACCAATTACACCAATTCACCAGTTACATCAGTTTCACCATTACCGATTAGTGATTGGTGAAATGGTGAAATCATTTCACCACTCTGATTTAATTTCACCAGCATTTATATGTAAAACTAATGGTGTTATCTGTATAAGTTATATAGGAGGTATTTGGAAAATTATAAAAGATTTTGGGCAAATTTGGGGTTCTCAGGGGTTCCTCTAACTAACGGCAACTATTTAATTCCTAAGTAAATAGATAAAAGCACGATTACATATTCAAACAATCGATCTTTTTATTTAACCCAACAAAAAAACAATATTATATATAAATATATATATCGATATATGTAGTTTATTTGTAATCACTTTAAATTACTTAATAATATGTATAGCTATTTAACTATATATTAGTCCTATTTCCTGTTTTAAATATTATAAATTGCAAATCAAAAAATTTAAATAGGCAAAGCTGATAAAAAATTAGTTTCCTTTGAAATATATTTACTAGTAAACGATATAAATAAAATTTGTACGTTACTTGTTTTGAAATAATACATTTCTTATTTTATCTGAAATTGGATGCCAAAGTATATGAAAGTAAAATATCCTATTGTTAAAATCTGTACGGAATTTATTAAGGTTAGCATTAGTAAATTCTACGTATGCCAAGGGTCAGGTATCTTAAAATTCAGTAATCGGTATACTAATATTAATTTGCCTCATTTGAAAAAATTAAATTTATAAAAAAAAAAAAGTGAAACTCTTAATTAACTTATATCCAACTAGCACTATCTATCTTTAAATTATCAAGCAATATAATATCATGAGTGCTTCTAGAAAAAAACCTATGCATCCAGAAGCATATACTTCATTGCTAAAAGTTTACCAAGAAGCGAATCCAACAAAAAAAAGAGATATTGCTATTCGAGAAGCACAGGACCTGTGAAATGAGTTGAAAGGTAATAAAGATTTGTTAGAAAAAAAATCGAGTTACTAAAGCTTGAAAGCGAAAAAAAAAATGGAAAAGCAGCTCTTTTTCGTTAAGGCTGCCTGTCAAAGCCAAGAATGTAATACATTATAGCACATGAAGGAACAAGCACAAGCTTCTTCTACTACTATTGCCGAAGATACCACTAAAGATATCCTTGAAAATACCGATGATGCAACTGATCACATGCCTAAAAGTCGAGAAATGCCAGCTCAAAACAAGTTAAAAGAAGATCTCATTCAGTTAAATTGGGAATTGTTACAATTTCAAAATATAGAAGATAAAGGCATGATTACTTTCTATTCAACTTGAAGTGAAGTTTGGGTCAGTGTTGTCTTTTAAATCAGTAAAAAAATTTTTAACCCTGTTTTTTTTTTTTACTATCCCTAGGTTTGATAGCAGATGCCGATAGCGATAGAAAAAAAATAGTTCAAAATAAAATTTTAGTTTTATCAAAAGCTCTATTAAAACTTGAAAGTCAACAGAATATTCAACAAATCTATAGGGACCAAAAAAGACAGAAGCTTCAGCAAGTTGAAGATCAATTAAGGGCAGCAGACATTAACATGCAACTCATTAGGCCAGTTTGTCACCTACGTTTAGAAGAAGCACAGCCTGGTTTGTTGGAAGCTATTTTATATCTTGTTTCTTCAGATGAACAGGCGAATAAACGAAGATGTTCGGAAATGATACGGTCTGTCAAGACTTTGGATCAACTTCAGGCTGTATTGGAACAAATGAATTACAAGATATCATGTTCAGCTATATATCTCAGACTTCTCCCAAAACGGTTTATTCTGAAGAAGGAAAGCGACATGTTAAAACAGTGTTAAAACTGTACCTGTTAAACTTCTAAGATCGCAAAACACTGCAAGAAAAAGGCATGAGGATACACATTTCTGAGCTTTTCTAGTTAGAAACATTAAAGAAATGGTATCATTATTGGGACCTCAAAGTGTTTTAACTATCTCCCAAGATGACAAAGCAAGGATACCTCTCAGTTTGGCTATAGCAAACAAACAAGCACCGATCCTAATAAAACTAGAATATAGAGTGGAACCTCCAGACCATGATTGGGTCGTTGCTAAAAAACACAAGCTAATTCCGTCCATCTATGCGATATTAGAAATGCAAAGTGGTAAGCAAAGGACAAAAAAAAAGTTATATTAGTATGGGTCCGTTCCAAAATAGTTTTAATAAAAAAATATATATAAATCGGATTGATGGGCATTTTCATATGTACTACTGTATTACTTACTATATATAGTAAATAATAAAAACTGATCCTGAAAAAACATACTTGAATCATGATTAGTAATAATCATTCGCAAATAAGCATTAATAAAAATATGTAAGAATAGGTAATGGTTAAAAAAATTCCTATTGCTTATATAAAAATTATCACTAGTAAAAATTCGCTACATCGATTTGAATGCCACTTTTCGAACTGTCATTCTACACTATCAGATGATTTCGCGAACATGCATGTCTGTGAAATTATATGATAGTGTAGAATGACAGTTCGAAAGTGCCATTCGAATTGATATAGCGAATTTTTAAATTTTACCGGTATAGTATTGTATTGCCCATCTCTACTTTTATCGGCTTTGCTCATTAACAATCAGCTTACCGAAACTTGGTATGATGCTAGCTAAATGATTGTTGATGTATGTACGGTAAATACATATTTATATTATTGTATATATATATTAATGAACATAATATATACTACTTACCATTTTAAAATCGGTAGCTTCTTTTAATCAGCAAGATATTAAAACATTTTTTATTTATAGATAAGTATAGGAATACTAAAGCGATAACATACTCAGGTCCGACGTTCATAAGAATCCACAGTGGCAAACACTATATCAGCACCGTCTACACGCACAGTAAAGATTTTGATGATCTAATATCTGATGAGAGATTGCATAATTTTACTACAACAGAAGATGGTCAGTCTAAACCTGTTGTTTTAATGCTATCTGATGGTGGTCCTGATGAAAATCTGTGCTATAAAAAGACAATCCAGGTGATGATAGAGCATTTTATAAAATATGATCTTGATACAATTATAGTAGTATGTTTCGCACCGCATCAAAGTGCATCTAATCCTGTTGAGAAACGAATGGCACCTTTGGGTTATGATTTAGCTGGGATAATACTTCCTTATAATACTTTTGGGTCACATTTAAATGAGCAACTAAAAACAACAGATGACAACCTAGAAAAATGTAATTTTAAAGTGGCAGGAGAGATTTTGGCTTCTGTGTGGAAAAATACTGTTATCGGCGGTTATCTAGTTTTAGTTGAATATATAGACCCTAAAGAATATTATCAATCAAGATTAGATGAAAAAATCTGCTGCTTGGGTAAAAAGGCATACTATAACTTGTTGCTATATTACTCAGGTTGTTAAATATAATGATACAAGTTGTTGTAGACCTTTCCATAGCGGGATTCTTCACCTTCTTCCTAATCAGTTTTTCCTCCTTTAATTTTGGTTCAGCAAAAGTCACACGGCATTTGTGTGGCAAGCACAAATGCATTTGATGATACAATGCATTTTAGCAACTTTCTGCTATCTATGGGAAAACTTATTCCTCCAGAGATGAACCTTCAACGTTTTCCTTTCGATTGGTATAGTCCTACTATTAACAAATCTATTAATGAGTACCTCTGCTCTTTCTGTTATCAATACTTCAGGGTAAAAAAATCTTTAAAACGTCATATTCAAAAATGTCCATATAAATCATCCAATTCGCTTACGGATAATCGAGGTTTTCAAGATACAGATCACTTAGTGTGCCCTATTGTGGTCATTCACAACTACTAGTACGGTGAATTTTTGGTTAGCAATGATAAAGGTGAACATCAGCAAATTTTATATATAGATATATATCGATTACTAACTGGTAAGATATATATCGATACTCATCACCCTTGTCGATTACTTTCGATAGTGATAGTAATCGATAGATATCCGGTTAATACCCTGTCGATTACTATCGATAGTGATAGTAATCGATATATATCCGGTTAATCGATATATATCGAATATGATATCAATTAATAATTATTATATTTACATAATCATACTTTTTGCAAATTTTTAAATGTTTTACAGGTTTTCACAAGTTTTCACAATTTTTTAATATAAAATTTTATTTTTTTTATTTATTATTATTATATTTTAAAATATTACATATTTTATTATAAATTATTATAAAAAAATGTCAAAAAAAA
>QKWP01000260.1:209667-251819 GCA_003550325.1 Gigaspora rosea
TCGAAAGTATTCGAAATATTAAAAAGAAAAAAAAAAGAAAAAAAAAAAAAGAAGAAATAGGGAGAGGGGGGTAAAAGGGAGAGGGAGTAAAAGGGAGAGAGGGGTAAAAATCGTTCAAAAACGGCTTTTTTTTTCCTATGCCAGTTTTCTTTACTTTGTCTTTGTCTTTTTTTTTAACATACTTTTTTTTGAAATTTTACTTTTTTTTTTTTGTTTTTTACCCGGTGATCTGGGATGAAATTTTGTAATGTGGTCAAAACACTGTATAATCGTTAAAGATCTGTTAATCGTTATATATCGTTTCAAGTAATTACCTGTGTAATCATTAAAGATCTGTTAATCGTTATATATTGTTTTAAATAATTCCGATTATAATCGATTTGTAGATATATAACGATTTAATATAGAAAATGATATATATCGATTTTTAACTGGTTAATCGATATATATCGTTATTTTTTAATCGATATAAAACGATTAACTGTTATATATCGATTAATATCTATATATAAAATTTCCTGATGAAGCAATGTGGATAGAAGAAGATACAATATCTGAGGATGCACCAGAATCATTATTTCAGGAAATAAAACACATTCGCACAAATCAAGATGATCAAGCATACCTTATTGACTAGGAGACTTGGAAACCCGAGTGGACAAACGATAAGTAAAGTTTTATACCTATGATTTACTTTACTTTTTTTTGGTTTATTATATTTTATCCTATTCTTCTTTTTTTTTGTTTTAATAATGAAACGCATAAGAACAAAAAACATTTTATTCATGATAAAATTGTAAAGATCATTATTAAAGTGCAGCTTTCTAGAATTTTACACATTTTGTTAAAATTTATTAATATTATTTGATTGATTTTTTTAACTTTGCTAATAAAAAATTTTGATCAAATAAATGATAAATATACTATAGATTCCCGAAAATAAGCTACTCCGAAAATAAGCAACCCCCCTGATTTTTTTCAAAATTTTCAAAAAACGCGTTGGCGTTGCTACATATAACCCTTTTTTTTTACTAAGTAAACTTCAAAAGGTCAATTAAATAAAGTTGTTCAGCGCATAAAAATATATATACAGTAAAAATTTGGTGTTATTTGGACAACTTTTTATAAGTACGTTTTTCAATTTTTCTAAAAATTTAATATTTCAAAAATAAGCAACTCTCTCGTTTTTTCGTGTAATTTTTTGCCCAAAAAAGGTTATTTATTTTTGGGAAGATACAGTAGCTAATAGGCTTCACAGCTACAGTAGAAGCGCAAGGACCTTGATTGTTAGGATCCACAGCTGCCGTAGGCAGTGCGGCTATAATATGCCCTTGTGTTTTAATAAGGGAAGTAACAAAAATCAGTTGATTTTTTGGGGGGAGGGGAGTAAAAAAAGTTGAAATTATATATAAGAACCTGACTATTTATATATTGAGGAAGAGGGAGGGGGTAGGTCTCTGATAAAAAATAATCAGGTGATTAATGACACTGCCCTAACTAGGTTCCTTAGTTGCATTTAGTAATACAAGTTATTATATGTAAAATCGACTTAAGTCGACTAGTCAGCTTAACCAACCCGATTTTTGCAAAGCTGACTTAGTCGATTGGGTAAAATCATTACTCAAAAAAATTCAATCAAGATTAAATTACATACAGTCAACCCTCCATAAATGCAACTCATAGGGACAAGCCTACAACGTGCATTTAGGAAGGTTTGCATTTAGAGAGAGCCAATTAAATTGCAGCTTTTAAAAATTAGATCATAAAGTTTGTATAACTTCTACAAAAATGAATAACCTATCTTAAATACTAAAATTTGATTGGCCACGTGCATTTAGGGAGGTTAGTGTGATATAAAATGTTATTCAAGAGAACGTGCATTTACAGAATATAGAACGTGCATTTAGCACTAATAACATTTTACGGAATAGAAAAAAACGTGCATTTAGAGAGGTATTGCATTTATGGAGGTTGCATTTATGGAGGGTTGACTGTATATGCAATTGAGTAAACTAATACAATGCTCTCAAAAGTATAAAACAATACAGAAATATTAATACTAAATTGAAGAGCATGTTTAAATAAAACAATCTAATATCATGTAAATGGAAAAAAATTGTCATTGTGCAAATTGTATTATTTTAAAAATCGTAATTATAGCTCGTTGTAGAATAAAATTAAATCATTTAATTGCCAATCCAGATAAGATCGGCAATATTTCTATATTTAGAATTGGGGCAAAACAAATATATAAACAAGGTAGTACAAAATCTGGATCAGGCCTGTATATATAAAATTTTTATATGATTTAAAGAATTTTAAAGACGTTTTTACTCATATCATCTTATCTACTAGTCCGATTTTAATGAAATTTTACAAGTAAATGCACAAGAACCTGCTCTACAACTTTACTTATATCAAAAAATAATATTTACTTAGTACAAAAAAAACATTTTATTAGTCCTAAAACAGATTTACTAATATATTGTTTATATATTTGTTTATTCCCAATTCCAAATATAGTAATAATATAGCTATAGTACCGATCTTATCTGGATTGGTAATTAATTATATACATCGATATTAACAAAAATCAAATGTTAATCTATGTTAATCTATGTTAATCTATGTGTAACTTAGACTGTGATTGGTCGTTGCATGTCACTTAATATGAGCAAATAAAGAAATCTACTTTTGGTTAATAGCTGAATTTTATAATCGACTTAAGTCGACTTAGTCAAGTCGATTTTTTAAGGTCGACTTGGTTCACTAGCTGCATTAGGTAGCATAAGAACGTATATATAAAACTTGCAGGGTTTTTTTATAGACAGTTTATTTCGTCAATAGCTTATTTCGTACAGAGCTTATCTGTGATTTAATTGCAGATAGTGCTGTGCTATATAAATTACAATTTTCAATATACGTAATTTACATAAGATTCAGTAAATCATATTCACATAATTAATAAAGCCACAAATAAATATCAAGAAAAATAAAAATTCCTTTAGTGGCAAACGTTTAAATATTTACATTGTATTAAAATAGCTAAAAAAAACTAGCCAAAAAACATTTGTGGGATAAATTACTTATCGCTATGTAACAATTCTCATTCTATATATTGATTTATAATCGATATTTTGAATATTTATTTTAAAATGTATCAACTTATTATCTAGGCATAAAATTACTTAGAAATTTTCACTAATCATTTATATAAAGTCAAAGAAAAAGCTGTTTTATGTTTTCTATAAATATGTGGTTCCGTGCATTTGTCTTATAAATTACTTAAGGGTAGGGTGTCAACATTTCCAAATTCATATAAAATAGAATGTAGATCAATATTGTGTAACAATAATATATAATATCATGTAAACATCGCATGATTCGACTAATCAGAATTAGCAATTCTTTGTACAGTGCAGACAGCCTAGTCCCGACAAATAAAATTAATAAAATTCAAATTGCTAATCCTTTTTCAAAAAAAATTGTAAAAAACAAATACTATCTTAAAATGTTAAATCAAAACAAGCTAAACACTTTTATGTTCTTAAATTTTTTTAAATCTATTTATAAAAAAAGTTATAGCAGATTAAAGTTATAGCATTTTTATAATTAAATGTGAAATTTGGCCACCTCTTATATATATAAAAAACCAAATTTGGCCTCTTACAAATTTAAATTTGGCCACTTTATATAGATTAAAAATTTAAATTTGGCTACTTTATATATTAAAAATTTAAATTTGGCCACTTTATATATAAATATTAGTAAAATTTTCAAATTGGCCACTTCATATATATAAAAAATAAAATCTGAATTTGGCCACTAAAAATTTTTATCTGCTGCGACTAGGCTGTCTGCACTATACTACACAGGAAAAACATATAGCGACCTCAGAAGATTTTAATTATATGTGAAGTTAATTTTTTTTAAAGCAATACATATTGCACAACTTCACTATTAGAAACAAACTGGATTAAACTATATATTACATAAATTTGATACCAATTGGTTAAAATGTTAAAAAGTTTTATTAGAAGTATTTTTTTATTTACTATATAAAAATTTAATATACCACATAGATCATATAAAAAAAACTTATATAATAAACAGAACATAAATAAATCGAAAAATAAAAAAAAATAAAACGAAATTAAAAAAGAACTTACTTTAAAAAAAAAAAAAAAAAATTGTAATGAAAAAGAAAAAAAAACCTATAAATTAACGGCTAGTATAGTAACATAAAATGGTATGTGTTTTAATTCAATTTTTTTTATCTAATCTACATTAACCTGGCCCAATTAACTTATTAATTATTGCATTATCTTGCAATTGAAAAAGCAAACCAATATACAAGGGATAGTATACAACATACGTACATATAACTGTCTATTTACAATATACTTAAATATGTATACATATGCACTGTGCAACAAAATTATTATACAAAATGAGATTGGAAAGACTATTTATATCTAGGGGGGTACCGGGTCTTATGTAGATTAGATAACATTATTTATGGATAACTATATTTCTAGAGGGGTCATGAGGTCTTATGAGGGGGTAGATAGTGGGTAGATAATATTATTTATGGATGCCTCCAAATCACTATAGTGTAAATATGGCGTGCATACATAAAAAGTTTTTTTCTTACTAAGTTAATGATACATGTCCACTAATTGAAAGTTGTAGAGCTCGTTAAGGCGCGTCTAATGGTGGTTAGATCATCCAAATCGGCATAGTGGATGGCGAGATATCATTAAAAAATGATTGGACGACTATATAAAATCTTTATGTAAACAATCATAGATTTTATATAGTCATCCAATCATTTTTCAATGATATCTCGCCATCCACTAGGCCGATTTGGATGATCTAACTACCGTTAGATGCGCCTTGACGAGCTCTACAACTTACAATTAGTGGATATATATCGTTAACTTAGTAAGAAAAAAACTTTTTATATATGCACACCATATTCATACTATTCCTTAAACCATTTGTCATTTCAGGGCAAATTTGCCCTGAAATTTTCCGATGATCACTTATATTATAGCCATAACAAAATAATAGCATACATGATACAAAATTTTATACTACAGTGCAAAAACAGTATTTATTTTATTATTTATACTCATGGTACTCAATAAAGCAATTTGACGTTGCTTATTAAGACATAAAGGTACATTACATGTTTTGCACAACACTTGACCTCGTGGTGAATTTTTGTTGTGTTTCCCTTGCTCAGCCATAGTTTTAAAACGGCACCAAATACAGGAACCTTTATCTTCACAATATTCTGAATAGTGACTTTGTGGAGATAATCTTTCAATAGGTAAATCATATTTTTTTGTAACATAAAATGGTCTTTACCGATCATTTTGTAATTCAGACTGGAATTTTTCTTTCTTTGTCTGTGTATTTATTTGTTGGCTCATTTGAATTATTTCAATTGATTCTTCCACTAAATTCCATGCTAAACTTATTCTAAAATCTTTGTGCACCATTGCCAAGTTAAGATTTTTTGAAATTAGGAAGGTATTAACAATGCTAGTATCCAGGAGCCAAAAAAACAATGGCATCCAAGTGCGATGTACAGGAACTTGTGTACCTATTACAGCAGATATAGGAAGAACTTTCTTACTTTCATTACCAAACACACTACGTACTTTCATAGCATTTGTGCTAGTTGTCCGTGGCCTTCTCCTTTCTCGTTCTACTCGATTTTCTTCACCTAAAATTTTATGTATAGTTGTTAACATGGTCACTGGACTATTATCCATCCAAAATACAACTAAAACATCGTCCACAACTACTCCAGAAAGAATATCCCATTCTAATTTTTGTGATTTTTTTATTTTTAAGCAAGTAGGAAATTTTGAAGTATTAATTCTTACTGTTCCACAACTACCATATCCATTTTTTCACATATGACTAAATAGATTAATACTTGTAAAATAATTATCCATATAAATATCAAATGCTTTACCCTTTGGAAGTTGAGATATCAGGTGATAAACCTGCCAACCAATTTTATTAACATTTGGGATTGGATTAATTTTAGAATTAGATTCAACAGATTCAATATGGGAAGTAAAAATAAAACAATAAGTATATCCTGAATCACATAATGTAAGTATTTTGTACCCTTCTGGTGTGGGTTTATTTTTAATCGCACTGTATGACTGCTTCTACCTCTAAATCTGGCAACTATTTCGTCAATTGAAACTTGTAATTTTGGTAAGTAAATTGATTTAGAAACTTTTTGAATATGTGTTGCCAAGGGTTTAATTTTTGAATACCATGGTAACTGTGATGTTTTTGTTTCAATTTTTGCAATATGAAGGTATCGCTTTATCTTTATTTTAAAAAAAATTTAATAAAACAAAAAATAAATTTGATAAAATTAAAAAAAAAACAACATAACCTGTTCAAATTGCACTAAAGTCATATATTTGGTGATTTTATGTTGTGTATATTTCCAATCCGTTTTCTAGTAATCTTCCCAACTTGGTAACTTAAATACACTCATATAAATTATTAGGCCAAACCAAATTAACAATTCTTCAATTGTTAAAGAATCCCATTTACGCCCTTTACCAGCAGATTTTGCTAATGCATAATAATTTGTATTTTCAACAATAATATTCAATTGTGAATTAGGAAAAAATAGACGAAAAATTGAATAAGGATTAATTTTGCCAATAGGTAATTTCTTAGCTACTTCTACTTGAGAAATATGATATGGTTTAGTATGCTGAAATTTTTGAAACTGTGGCAGTGATAGTAAATTTGATTGAGATACATTTTTTTTATATTTATTAACTTTACTAGTTTTTTTTTGTTTTAATATTTATAGTTACTTCTTCTGTTTCATCAGAAGTTCCTTCTTCGGTTTCATTGGCAGCTTCATCTTCAACTTCATCACTATCAAATCAGTAATATCTCTTACTTCATTTTCAATTTCATTCTCAATATTTCGTATTAGCTCAAAAATATATGAGTCATTATCTTCAAAATCATCATCCATATCGTATATCTTTATTGAAAAATAATATTCAAGTGGTATATAAAAAAAAATATATAGTAAATAAAAAAAAACTACAACAATGATCGTAACGATAATCGGGATTGACAAAGCCAATAGAAGATGATCGAACCAAAAGCAAAAACAATAAATTATATAATACTAAAAATTAATGAATTTCCAAATAAATAAAAGTCAGGATTTTCAGATTAAATAGGTAAAACCTTAATTTTTACCATAATACAAACACTACATTAATTACAAATCGAACTTCAAAAATTTCAGGGCAAATTTGCAGGAAAAACAGTTTAAGGGATAGTGATTTTCATATGTGATTTGCATCATGTTATACTATGATCGATCTCTGATTGACTGGCGGACTATCAATTGAAAGATATTGGCAGTGTTAGATACTGCGTCGAATTGGGTATATTTATTTTAATAGCTAAAATTTTATTAATTAATAAATTTTTTAAAAATTAGACAATAAACAAAAAGCAAACATGTAACTTGTTTTATTTTTGTTAATTTTTTAATGTATTATATAAAAATTATGTATATTTTTTTTCTTTGACAATCTTGCGCTATTTTATTAACAATACTGTAATATTATGCTATATAATAAAACTAGGCATCTAAACTATTAATAAGCTAGTACCCAGCTTACCCAAATAGTGCCCAAGTATGCTTATTGCATTGATATTTGTTATTTAAAAGCCTACATATGAACTTAATTATATATATAACTCTAGGTATAATAGGTTGTTGCTTGATTTCTAAAAGTTAGTTCCCTACTAGTTCATTTTTCTGACACTATATCTCTGACAGAATGGTTCACTTATAGCATTTTTTGTTGACAGGATCTTTTCTAGACATACCATGTTTTCAACATCCCCTTTTCTTGACAGGACATATTTTCAAAATGATATTTTACTGACATGACATATTTCAAAAAGAATATTTTTCTAATATGACATGTTTTCAATATTTTTTTTCAACAAGATCTTTTCCTGATTAGAAATTTTGTTTAAAAATAATTATTGAGTAGTTTTAAGAATAGTGATATATTTGTGCTCATCACATCACATGATTAAGTATCAGCCAACTTGGGCAGTTGGGTATAAGCAAAAATGAAATTTCTGCTTAAACATATAGTGTCCAGGATATAACTGATTTATACCTTGCGATCTTGATATAGTGACCATAAAAAAAGAAACACTATATCTAATACTAGTATCCAGATATAAAATTTTTTTTATGTGCCCTCCCAAATTCCAAACATGTCATTTATTGTTTATTTGTATGTAGCAACCAAACTCACTTGTGACGGCGCTGGTTCCAATTTGAGGATGTATTCCCAATTTGAAAGGAGTAAACACTGCTGATCTTTTGAAAGTGGTAAGCTAATTTAAAGATTGAAATATCTTATTTTGCGTAATAAGAATTAAAAAAATTTAAAAAAATTTGGAAAAATTTGTATTGATTTGGATCCAAAAACTTTTCTGCCCACTAATCAAGATTTCAAAGGTAATTCCGCATCATATACTAATTATAACTCAATAAGGAATGCAATCGTAATTTTCATATCGTGTTCATATTGACGCCCAACTTGTGTTAGGCAAGTGGGAAACTCTCGGCTAAGCGTTAGGCCACAACAGATCGGTTATAAAGAATTACCAGTTAAGATTTAAATCGAGGGTAGAGTCACACAAGGAAATTTAATATATCATTAGAAATAATACTGCTTATACAATAGAACAACGTTCTCGGTTCATGCCGCATCTTTTGTTTCGTCACTAGAGAATCGCACACCAATTTAACTTGCCTGAAAACATTTTGTATGTACTCCAGTACTCCGTAATTCGTCCCCACCCTATAAAAAATTTTGTCCAAATTTTGTCAAAAAAATGGTCTGAATGGAGTCGATTACATACTGTATATTGTACTGATTTTGTACAATATTTATACTAATGTTTTCGACCCAAAAATTTCGTTTTTTACATACAGCATAAAAATTGTGCGATAACGTACTGGCATTCGGAAAATCAACTCCATTCCGAACATTTTTTCGAACAATACCTACAATAATTGAACAAACTTTTTTTATAGGGTCAGTATACCATAATCTTTTCTTTGTTACACTCCGTTCCTAGCACAGTAAGTTTTTATTCATGAATCGATGACCAAACAAAGAAATTAGCATATTACCGTATTAGTCTAGAACGATTCTTTGATCACGCAATGCCCAGCTCGCAAATTTTTTATTGCTGTATTGGAAAATGTTTAAAAATTATGCATATTTAATAATGTAAAATTTTGAAACCCAAGACCACACTCTTCGTTGCGCACCGTTCAAAATGGACACATCACTTAACTTTCCTGTAAACCATCCTCTATGTCCGTTCCTGGCATTTGGCATTTGTTTATTAATTAACAAATATTCAACATCAACTTTTTTATATTAATTAAACTGGCAAATTTACTATATAAAGTCCACGTGCATGGATGCGCATACTTATATACAAATAGTATATTGTGTTCGATAATATAAAGTCAAATTTTCTATAAATTGCCCTTGTATGTTTCACTTAACCTCTAAACGTTAATTTTAACCTAATGGGAGATTTAGAATTAATAAATTCGTACAATGATATTGTTTTACCTACTGCATGGGATATTGAAGATAAATCGCCATTTATAGAAATAAATGGACTTAAATTGAATTATACAAGTAAGATGAAATGAGAATCTCGTAGAAGTGTTAATCGTTGGTAGTTTAAAGAATATCATCATAGCTTTTTAAATTATTAAAAACCTTTTTAATTAAAGATCCTGACGATCATAAAACTGCTATAGTTAGAGCAAATCATCCAATCTCTTCACAACGTGGGATATTTTACTTTGAAGTTAAAATTATAAATAGAGGAGAAAATGGGTAATCTTAATAATTATTTCGTGTTATAAACATTACCTTTGTGATCTTTTTATAATCTTTTAATTATATTTTCTTAATAGAATGATTGGAGTCGGATATTGTACAAAACAAGATAAGAAAATAGATGATCCGGCTTATGTAAATAATATGCTCATGCCTGGTAATTGCAAATTTTATTTTATTTCCTTTATTACCGCAGATTAATTTCATCTATATCATATCTTAGGTCAGAAATGCAAAGAAAATGAAGAACATGAATCATGGGGGTGTGGTTACCACGGTGACGATGGATATTCTTTTTGTTCTGGAAATGGAAAACCCTATGGGTCACCATATACTACTGGTGATACAATTGGATGCTATCTAAATTTTAGAAACAAGATAGTATTTTATACTAAAAATGGAATCAACTTAGGTAGCCAACATTTTAGAAACTATAGTTTATTGTTTTTTTAAGCCAAATAGATATAATTTAATAATTCTAAATGTTTTAAGGAATTGCATGCTACCTACATAGCGATTTCAAAGGCATTTTGTATCCTTGTATTGGATTTAGGTCGCAAGGCGGGCAGTAGAAGTGAATTTGGCAACGAAAGATTTAAATATTCTGGTAATTCATTCAAAGGATTTAATTGTTTTTGTTGATTTAGAATTTGACATTTTCTATAACTTATATTTCAATTGATAGCCATGACTAATGAAGACATTAGTAAAAAATCAAATAATGCATTAGCATTGGAATACCAAGAAAAGATTTATTTTATTATGGGTGGATATGAAAATATGCTTGTTAATTTAACCGATGAATTAACAAAATCACTAGAAAAAGAGCCAAATAAGATGTTTGAATTAAGCTACCGAGGAAAAGTATTTTTTATTATGGGCAAATATGATGAAGCACTTGAAGATTTAACTAGATTGCTAAAAATTGCGCAAGATAATACAACGGCATTAAGATATCGAGGAGAAATTAATTATATGAAGAAAAGATATGATGAATCAATTGCTGACTTAGATAAATTATTAAAAGTTCAACCAAATGACATATGGGCAACGGAAGCACGTAAATTAGTTGAAGGGCTGTAAGTATAATATGAGGTGTGTCTAGGAAAATAGTGTTCCGACATAATTTACTGATTGCAAACTGATTAATTTTTTTAACCTCAATTATATAAACCTCCAAAGTATCAATATTATAGTTTATATGATTCTAACAATTTGGGGGTAAAAGTTATAAATTTGGGGTTCATAATATAGAATTTTATGATGTTCTTGATCAATCAGCAAAAGTCCTCAACTACCATTTTCCTAGACCGCTTCTCATATGCATTTGTAATTTAGTAGCTTAAAAAGGCTTAGAAGCAATAATAATTCGATCACCACTTATGTTACAATAGTCTGTAAGTACAGTAACAGAATTTCTTATAATAGATCACTATATAAATAACAACATTACATTCAATATAAAACTAACGTAAATCGCTTATGCCATAGCTCGTAAGTACAGTAACAGATTTTTACAGTAAATAATTATACAAATCACAATGGTCCAAAATATAACCAACATAACCCTATCCGAATCACTTATGTCAAAATATAGCTCGTAAGTATAGTAACAGATTTTTTACAGTACAAATCACGATAGATCCAATACAAAATTAACATAACTCTATCTAAATCATCATGCCACTATAGCTCGTAAGTACCAACCATACAAATCACGATAAATCCAATACAAAACTAACATAGCTCCATCTAAATCATTTATGTCATCATAATAGTCTGTAAGTACAGTAAAAGTTTCTTTGATGATTTTTTTACAGTAAATCGATTCATATAATGATGAATCCAATGCAAACTAACACTCTATCTAAATCACTTATGTCATTATAGCTCGTAAGTACAATAACGGTATTTTACGATTTTTTGCAGAAATCGTTATACGAATCACTATTAATCCAATAACAAAACCAAACATAACCTATCTAAATCACTTGTCATCACAATAGTCTGTAAGTGTAGTAACAGATTTTTACAGTAAATTACTATACAAGTCACGATAAATTTAATATAAAACTAATAAAACCATCTGAATTACTTTGTGGTCATTATAGTTCGTGAGTGCAGTAATAGATTTTTATAGTAATCACAATAAAATCTAGTACAAAAAACTAACATAATCTTATCTAAATCACTTATATTTTACAATAGTCGGTAAGAAAATTTTTATAGTAAACCATTATGCAAATCACGATATATCCCAGTACAAAACCGTGTAAATTACTTATATTACTATAGTTCGTAAGTACAGTAACGGATTAATCACTATACAAATCTTGATAAACCAATATAAAACTAACGTAATCTTTAAATTATTATGTCGCATAGCTCGTAAGTATAGTAGCGAAGTAGCAGATTTTTTACGATAATAATAAATAGTTATTGGATGTGTAGCATCCAATAACAGTTTTATTTGGCAGGAGAAATGAGAATACCGTGATCCGAAGGATCACGGGATGATCATTTTGGATGACAAATAAAAGAAGTATCTGGCTTTGAATTTAATGTGCTAACCTGGGCCCCGAAGGGGCTCAGGTTGTCAAGCACATTAAATTCAAAGCCAGATACGCTGTTATTGGATGCGGAACATTCAATAACGGATTTATTTTTCTTTTTCTGTTATACCGTGAGTTTGTGTGAGTCTATTTGGCGTATAACAACTGTTATACGACCCACATTCACTATGAAAAAGAAAAATAATTATATATATCATAATAAATCGAATATTAATAACATAACCTTATCTAAAATCATTTATGTCAATATAGCTCGTAAGTACAGTAACTAATCCTTTTACAGTAAATCGCTACAGTTCATGATAAACCCAATAAAAAATTAATAATCCTATTTAAATCACAATAGTCTGTTAGTAGCAAATTTTTATAGTAAATCACTGTACAGTCATAATATACTCAATATAAAATTAACTCTATCTAAATATTTATATTATTATAGTTCGTAAGTACAGTACCAAGTTTTTTTTTTTTTACTGTGAATTATTATACAAATCAAATACAAAACATAAATCTAAGTAATTTGTTTTATTCCATTATAGCTCGTATGTATAATCACTATACAATCACGATAAATCTAATACAAAACTAACATAACTCTATTAAATTGTTTAGTCAGTAAGTACAGCAACTGATTTTTTACAGTAGATCTACTAGGGTTGGTGGCACGGTATCCCAGGGCACGCCATTTTTCAAATAAAAAAAAATTGTCGAACAAATAATTTTGGGGCATGCCTTTAAAACCAAAAAACCAGAGGTATGCCCAGCGGGCATGCCCAAAAATTTTTTTGTGCCCCAACCCTACACTGTACCAATCACTAACATAACCATATCAAAATCACTTATATTACCATAGCTCGTAAGTATAGTAACAGATTTTTTACAGTAAATCACTATACAAAATCACAATAAATCCAATACAAAGCTAACATAATCCTATCTAAATCACTTATTTCGTGATAGTCTGTAAGTACAATAATCACAATACAGATCACGATAAATCTAATACAAGACTAATATATTCCTATTTAAATCACTTATGTCACTACAATAGTCGGTAAATGCATTAACAAATTGTTTACAAAATCACTACACAAATCACAAATCAATAAATCCGACACAAAACTAACATACTCTATCTAAATTCACAATAGTCGGTAAGTATAGTAACAGTTTTGTAATAAATCACTATACCAATCACGGTAAATCTAATGCAAACTAACATAACTCTAAATTACTTATGTCACCACAATAGTCGGTAAGTACAGTAATTTTTTACAGTAAATCACTATACAAATCACGATAAATTTGGTACCAACCCTGTCTAAATTGCTTATATCACTACAATAGTCGGTCAGTAACAGTAAAATCACTATACAAATTACGATAAATCCAATACCAAACTAACATATCTTATCTAATTAACTTATATCACTATAGCTCGTAAGTACATTAACAGATTTTACAATTTTTTTTAATAGTGAATCACAATAAATCCAATGCAAAAACTAATATAACGCTATCTTACGCTATCATTCAATTATATTACTATTAGCGAGTAAGTACAGTAACAGATTTTTTAAGCCAAATTATATGAAACTAACATAACCATATCTAAAATAATTTATGTCATTACTATAGTCGGTAAGCGTAGTAACAGATTTTTTACAGAAAATTACTACATAAATCACAATAATTCAATACAAACTAACATAGCCCTCTCTAAATCACTTACCCAATAGTCGGTAAGTGCAGACAAATTTTTACTATACAAATCATAATAAATCCAATACAAAAATTATCATAAATCGTTTATATCATTATAGCACGTAAGTACTGTAACCAATTTTTAATAATAACCCAATACAAAAACCAATCTAATCCTATCTAAATCTCTTACGTCAATATAGTGAGTAAGTACCAATCATGATAAATCCAATACAAAAACTAACCTAACCTTATCTAGTACTATCTAAAAATCATTTGTGTTATCACAATAGTCTGTGAGTAACATTCAAATATTATACAAAAGGAACTGATTGGTTAAAAACTCTATTTAGTTTTACATATTTAGAAAAAAGAGAGCAAATAATAAGATAAAAAGAGCTATATAGAAGGCTTTAGCTGATTGAAAAAGATGGATAGTAGTAACTTGCTTTTAAAAAGTTGTTAATATTGACTTTTTTTAAACAAATGAAGGTTAAAGATCTTTTTAGCTATGGAGTCCTATATCTATAATAACAATAAAACTTTATATTAGCTCTTTTTATTTATTACATGTTATTTTCTTTTTTCTAAAAAAGTATTTTAACTATATAATATAAAATTAAATAGAATTTATTGGCCAATTAGACAATTTTCTTCCTATGTATCATGATAAATCTAATACAAAACCAATATAAACTTTATCTAAATTTCTTATATTACCTCAATAGTTGGTAAGTTTAGTAAATCACTATACTATATACTGTAGATCTAATACAAATTAACTCTATCCAATAATTTTGTCACTATATAGTCGGTAAGTACAGTAGAGAATTCTTTACATAAATCATATTCAAATGCGGCAATTTTAATGCAACAATTATTTATGTTAACCTATAATAGACGGTACATATTATTTATTTAATATTAGCTCTTGTTTATAATTATATTTATTATTTTTTTAATATTCTATTAAGATTTGAGACAGAATTTCATAATTGGACAAGTGAAAATCCTGATATTGATCAATTAATTCAAAAAACACAACTTAATGCAAAGAAATTTAAAGATATTATTGAATGGATACCCTTTAGTAAATTTTCAAATATAAAGTATCCTGCTAAAGGAGGTTTTGGCACTGTTTTTAAGGCAGTATGGATTGATGGATATATTATAGGACTTGATCCGAAGACTAATAAATGGGAGAGAAGTTCACGAGTAGATGTTTGTTTAAAAAGTCTTGATAATTCTAAAGATATAGTAGAAGAAGTAAGTATTATAATTTATTGTCATAAATAAAAATTGGAATTACTTTGATATGAAAGTTTTAAAGTTTTTGAAGATATATTTTTAATAATTAAGTTAGAATTTAGGATTAGTGTTATAAGAATATAAGTAGATTTTAGTAGGGTTTATATTTTTAAATGACTTCCAACTTTCAGCTTTAGCCACAATATTTATTATTATTAAAGTATAGTAATTTTATTTATTCTAATATTTTAGGTTAAAAATCAACACGAGCATGGTGGCAATTTGGCAATTGCTATTTATGGAATAACTAAGAACGCAAAAAATGATAATTACATGATGGTTATGCAATATGCAGAACAGGGAAGTCTTCGAAAATTATTAGATAGTAATTATAATGAATTAGATTGGGCTTTTAAAATAGCCAACTTATATCGGATAGCTGATGGGCTTAATACAATTCACAAAGCTAAATTAGTGCATAAAGATTTTCATTCTGGAAATATAGTTAATCAAAATTTGTTTAGTCCTTATATTACTGATTTTGGTTTATGTCAAACATGGCGTCGAAACGAAACCTACCCGAAACTAGTTTCGGAAGGGTTCTAATCCGAAACTAGTTTCGGATTTTTTAAAAAAAATCGAAACCCCGAAACCCGAAACCACGAAACTATAATCCGAAACCCAAACCTATAATCCGAAACTCAAATATAATATTGAAGCCTTTAAAATTTATTATAAGTTGATTTATTTTTAATGAACTAAAAATGTAAAATTATTTTTGAATAAATTATAACATTATATAGATCATTTTTTTAATTATGTTTTTTTCACTGCCTCGGTTTGTTCGGGGTTTTTTTAAGCTGGTCAACTTTATTTTTAATATCATACCGTTATTACAATTGATTTCAAAATTCTAGGGCGATAGAAAAAATTGCCAATGATGAATCGATAAATATTTGATGACTTTTGATACCAACAATTTATTTAATTTTTTGTGGTAACTTAGATATGGACGTACTAATTATTTATTATTACTTGATATTGTACCAGTTTTTACGTAGTAAAGTAAAAAAAACTGATGCTTGCAAAATCAACATTGATTATCAGAATATAAACTCCTGAATTATAACTTTCATGTTATACTTGTGAATCATAACAACAAAAAGGACTGCACGCATGCAATAAATTGTTGGATGCATTCCAGCCCAAATGGCGCTGGATATTCGAATTTCATTGTATTCTTTAAGGAGGTATATAACATACATCAATGCGATTAATGTATATTGAAGAGATACATAGCATACATCAGTGCATTTGAAAGAGATATATAATACATTAACGCAATAAACGTATATGGAAGTTTGGGTAGTTTTTGGCGTTCAGGTGAGGTTTCGGGTTTCGAATGAGGTTTCGGGTGTCGGGTGAGGTTTCGAGTTTCGGATAAGGTTTCTGAAGTTATAATCCGAAGCCCGAAACTTTAGGATTTGGCACAAAAGGGTTTCGGCGCCAACTTTGGAGAGAATAAACAAATAAATTATTGATGCTTTGGCAGTTTCGGGGTTTCGGTTGAGGTTTCGGGTTTCGGTTGAGGTTTCGGGTTTCGGTTGAGGTTTCGAGTTTCGGATAAGGTTTCGGAAGCTATAATCCGAAACCCGAAACTTTCGGAATCGCCAAAAAGGGTTTCGGTGCCATCTCTGGTTTATGTAAACCAGTATCACAAGACTCAAATTCAGAAAAACTTTTTGGCGTACTTCCCTATATTGCTCCAGAAGTATTATATACAAATGGAAAGGATTACACTCAAAAATCAGATATTTATTCTTTTGGTATAATTATTTCGGAAATTTTTACTGGATATCCACCATATTATAATGTTCCACATAATAAAGATCTAGCATTTAAAATTTGTCTAGGTTGTAGACCTGAAATTAAATGCAAAGTTCCTCAACTGCTCTTGGGTCTGATGAATAAATGCTTAGATGCAGAACCTCAAAATCGACCAACTGCTGAAGATTTGGCTTATATGCTGAAAAATTTTCGCAATGATTTGAAATATGAACAAACTGAATTATATAAACAAATTAAAAAAATTAAAGACTCAGAAAAAAATTCATTAATATGTAATCAGGTTAAATTGGAACAACTCGACTATCAGACAAATCCACAAGCTATTTATACAAGTCGACTTTTGCATCCCCCAAAACTCCCCCAACCAGGTAATATTATTTATTCATATTTTTTTAAAAATTAGTATACAATATGTTATTAATATAAAAATTTTTTGAATCTGTGAATATAGTAAATTTAGGTAAGGATATTTATTTTCTTAAATTTGATTTAATCCATGGTTTTAGTATGCATATATTTTAGTAACTAAACCCGTTGATTATGAAATTCCCGGTGATAGGACTGATAATCAGTCCGGTCCGGACTGACGGTCCTTCAGTCGCGGTCCTTTTTAGGACGGACCGAAAGGACCGTCGGTCCTAATAGTAAATATCAATAAAACTAAATATTATGATAATACGCATTTTGAAACAACTATAAAATGTTTTTTGGGGGTTAAAATTCGATTACAAACCCTTTAATTTGTTAAACAAGATTAAACCACGTTTAATGTATAATGAGAACGGGCTGTTGTTAACGTTAATAAAATAGAGAAATTCATTAATGACAGCAATGGCGTGATCAGTTGATTTACAATTTGCACTGTATTTGTGCGAAATAACGCCTATGGAAATTATTTTGGAATACGAGTTGGACAAGCTAATGATTAATTTAGCCGTGGATTTTTAATGATAAAAATTATAATTTGCATTCGACTAAATTAACTATTAGCTTGCTTCAAACTCGTGTTCCAAACCACGCCTATAAGCAAATACAAGATTATCTAGCTATTATGTCTACTAGTGTTCCATGTGAACAACTTCTTAGTTTAGCTGAGTTAACAGTTACTAAATCACGAAATTCTCTTGATAATGAAACTGTTCGGGCTGTTTTGTGTTTAAAATCTTGGTTTACTGAAGACTTACCATTCTAAATTTTAATTTTATAAAATTTTTTTTCCTGCTAGCAGGATTTTTTTTATATACGTATATAATTTTTATTGTGCTTATAAATACGTATAAACTTTTATACTATAACATTTTACCCGATTAAAAATTTGTTTTGATTTTAATTGGAAATAATCCGATACTACAGTAGTAGTATATTTTGTTTTTTATATTTGTTTATTAAATATATAGGTTTATAAATTTTTAAGTATTTGACAGGCATGTAAATGCTAACAATATTATATTAATAAATTTTTTTTCTGTGCAAGTAACATCTAATCGTTTTGTTAATTTATAATATTTTCATATATTAAGACAATTCTTTTCTTGAATCAGTACAAGATTGAACATTTGGCGTGCCCAATTATGATTATATTATTCAGTCAAATTATCGAATGTTAAGTGGTTAAAAGTGACAAAATATCTTTTTACAGTAACTGATTTTAACTATAATGTCCATATCTACGAAGTTAATTAAATGGTTATTTTAATATATATATTATTTTCTAATCAATAATTTATGTATGTCTAAAATTATCAAACGTATTAATTATTTGCTCTCTTATCATATAAGCAATATTATAAATTTGAAAAGCTTATTGTAAAAGTATTGAAATTCTTTATACTGACAAGCTTATTTATAGCAAAAAAGTATTATATTGATCATCGGTCCGTCCGGTCTAGCTCTATTCGGTCCTATTCGGTCCTGGACCGCAGTCCGGTCCGGTTTTTTAAAAGACTGGGCAGTCTTTTAACCAGGACGGACCGGACGGACCGATTAACATCCCTACCCGTTGATTATGAAATTCCCGATGATAAGTAATATATTCTATTGACTTATAATTAAACAAATTTATTACTTATTTTTAAGTTGGTATTTAGATGGGTTAAATTAAGTAGAAGTTATTGGAATGGGACATGCTATTATTATTGCCATGCTATTATAATTCAGTAATTGATTCAATATCCTTAAATTTGTATATACAAAAGATATATTCAACACAACATTTATATATATTGCATTTTTTAAATATTTGAAGTAGCACGACAAAAATTAATTCCTTTAAATTATTTCATACATTTTCGAGGTTAGATTCTCTAAAACGGCTAATTCAGATAGATAGCTACTCTAAATACAATATTTACAGCTCATACAAAGTAATTTCATAATATAAAATAAGATTTTGACCAGGAATCTGAATTTTCTAAAAAAATTTAATCAATTAGCAAAATTTAATACCGGTGTTAAAATTGATTCATTCAATATATATGATGCGATTTTTCTAGTAATGATATGAAAAATTTTTATAAAAGAATTGCATAAAAAGGAAGAAAAGCTCAACAGAACCTGAATTTGTATATAGAGAGTTCACTAAATCAATTTTTATATGATAACATATATAGTTTTGCTTTACTTACATGCATCACATTTGGTAGTTATAATGTAGCTGAAGCTTTTAAAATTCTGAACTTAATGATTTCTATTTCGATAAATTTTCGATTTATTATTATATTTTTCGAAATCGAACACTAAAAATTAGTGGAATTTAAATTATATATTTTTATTATTAATGGTTTGGATTTACTGTTTTGTACTAGATTTAGACACTTTTCAAAAACTCATAAAAAATCTAAAAAATTTAGAAACCAAATTTTTTTTATATACAAAAATTTAATAAATATTCAAAAATTGGTTAGTAGGATTTTTTTTATATTAATAATAAAATTATTAAGAAAAAAATTTTTTAATAACCTCAATTTTTCATGTAAAATTAAATGTACTAAATTTAGTACATCCCCGTCTACATTTTTTATTATAAAATTACTAGTAATTTTTTAAATTGTGGCTTAGCCCGAAAAAATCTTACCAAAAAAAGAAAATTTTTAAAAAAAAATCATATAAAATCAAAAATAAGACTTAAAAGTTATTAAAATTTTTATACATAATGCTCTATATCTAGCAAATTATAAAGAGTTTTTTAAAATTATAATTAATTATTTAGATTATTAGATATTATAGCTAAAAAGCTGTCTAAATTTAGTACAAAGTACTACTGGTAGTACGCCTAAATCCTATCCATTAAGTAAAATCCATTATTTTATTATTGTAATTTGTTTCCTTTACTGAATATATTAACATGATATTTAATTTTGGGAAACACGGTTTAAATTTTTATATTGACAAATGTGAATATAATAGTTTATATTTTTTATTTTTACTTTAAAAGAAAATAAAGCTTATTTATTTCTATTAGCATTTGTAATTTTATAATAGCCATTCTTTTTTTTTACACACCGGTAATTATTTTCAAGTTTGTGTGAGAATGTTCTTTGTTTTTTTCCTGCATTATGCATAAGTTACAGTACTTTAACTGGAATTTATGTCTTATTACAGAATCGTAAAGTATGTAAAGCAATTTTCCTGTTAAAATTTCTGTCGCATCTTTTTATAGATGTTTTAATATTAAAATTGTCTTGCAGTATTAATACTATTTTTTTACATTATATGAATGCCGGCAAGGGAAAACTCGAACCGGGAATTAAAGTTTATTATTTGCGTATTTTTGCTAGATACAGCCTTGATCAGAAACGCATATAATACGTAAGTAAATTTACTATCTGCTATGTATCGTATACGTTTCTAGCAAATAAATAATAAACTTAAATTCCCGGTTCGAGATTTTCCCTTGCCGGCACTCATAGTTTTAGTGGCAAGCAACAATGCGAATTTCATTGCACGAATTTTCGTCACCACGTGACCTGAAACGTGACCAAGACATTGATTCGATTCCCCAAAAAAAAAAATCGTCAAGAAATCGTCCCTAAGCCGCCCTAAGCCCACCAAGACTCTATGACCCAAACCCAAGTTCGGGAAATTAAGCCGCCCATCCAATTCGCCAAGACCTCGTGCAAATTCGGATGAAGTCGGGGCAGTGTAAAAAACTGATAGGTTAGATTCTTTTCGTGTGTTCGGGTTTGTTTCTTTTTTTCACCCTCCCGCATATAATATGTTATAAATAAGGTTAAATAAGGTTAATTTTTGATTTCATGTAAAGTTAGAAAAGAAGAATGACTTGCCTATAATAAAATAAACCGATCTTAGTTTTAATATTAAACGGTCACTGTTCCCCATTATATACGCGATGCGCTTTAACCTTGCCAAATTATACCACCTTATTTGTTGAGTATAGCGTGTGGGGTTGTTTTTTTGGTGGTGATTTGAGTAGTCCGTGGCGTTGCCCATTCCCGCCAACAATGTTAAAGAATATACGTGCTAGTGTTTCGGGCGATAAGTCCGAAATCCTCCGAAACTAGTTTCGCCCAATTTGATCTGCAAATGATCTGCAAAGTCGGGTTTCGCCCGAAACACTAGATCATACACTATTTAATAATAAATATTTGAAAATGGTTAATAAAGATAATATACGGTGACCTGAATAAAAATGTAACCTATCCCAGATTTTTTGATTTGCGACCTTATATATAAAAATCAGAAATCAAATATCGTCTTTTTTTATAGCTATTTTCAAAAAGGCGGCCGCAGATCATCATATCAAAGGAAATTCATTCTATCACTTTTACTATATATTATAGAATGATAAGAACATATCGATATATTGTAATAAACGTAATAAATAAATGAAATGTAAATAATTAGCGTTAGCTTCAGTAACTCATAAAATTTATGACCTTTTTGAAATTTATTTTAACTTTATGAGATACAATATATGCAAGGTATACGACACATATAACGACCCACAAATGCAGTTGTGCCATGGGTTTGGATTGCACAAGCCAACTATTAGTTGCACACATGTGCATATAAATTTTATTTTTATATGCACATATTTGTTATCTCTGAATGATACCAATGTTATAATTTATTATACCAATATATCTTATATTTTTTGTTAATTATTCAGGATATTTTGGATATTTTCTCAAAATTTAACTCAACCTTGTTTGTATTTTATGCATTTTCCTTTCAGAGTTTTTTGGACTATTTTTATCCCATCTCATATTTGGACTAAATTTTTATGCAATAAAATTTAATATTTTTCTTGCATGTCATTTTTTTGCGCAAGCTCCTTATTTAATTGCACACTTGTGCATATACATTTAGAACTTCTCTTGCACAAAAAAAAACACTACTTGCACATGTGCAGATGTGCCGCAATAATACGATGAGCATTGCTATATCAGATGCGCCATTATATACTGTATTTTTTTTAGGTTGTAATTTTTTAAATACAGCTACATTAATTAGGACCACCCTTTCGAGTGCCTTTCGAATGCTTATATAACCGGGGGCACCTGTTGTTCTGCCGTTGTGAGAAAAAATAGTACTTATGTGTAGATTGCTTTCTATAGGACCATATTCTACAACAACGTGCGGAGGGTTGACCGTATCAATACAGGATATTAGCTAGCCCAAACACTTTCAGCTATTTCGAATCATATTATTATTTGTTTTTTACGGTGCCAAATTGCTTGATGGTTCATAGCCAAGAGGAACCAAAAGAACCTTTGGCGGAACTATGGAGTGGAAACACTTGGATTATTAAAGAATGAGAAGAACTTGTCTAAGGTGGATAAATCTTAAAGTCATTTTTGGACGAGGATAAAGATGTAGTCCTAAATAAAATATTTGTTAATACACTAAATTTCATTAAAGAGTCGAATAAATTGCCCAGGTAAGTCAATATACGAATTTCTTAAACTTTTTTAGAAGCATTTAATTCTTTATACTGCTAAATTGAAATTCAGATTTAGAAATAAACTAGCCTAACTAAATCCTACCTATTAAAAGATTGTACAGTATATGCTTTATTGATACAAAAGTTATGTCGGGATGATGTTGAAATTGGATTTTTAGATTTCACCAAATTTCAGCATCATCCCTGACAGTTCATGTGATGAAGACCGTAATGAAACAAATAATGCAGCATTTATAAATGCCATTAAAATGCATTGCCCATTTTTCATTTATTATCCGGCAAACACATATGATCATGAAATTATTTCTTCTTGTTATATAACAATGCAAACATGTTTTTTTAAATTAAACATCAGCCGATAACTCCCTACGAATCATGATCATAAATTGCCGGATAACACCAATACTGGGCAAATTGTCGAATACAATAATTTAGCAAATGATTGGCTACACGTGCCGACGTTGGGGTGGTCGATATACATACTATATAAATCAAAACTATATGTAGTATAATATGAAATTTACTATTTGAATTTTTTATACAAATCTCTATGCTATAATAATTCTTTGCAAATTTTAGATAGATGTACAGCTTTAACGGCTCGATGGTTTAGAATAAAATTTGTAAAGACCAACATTATGTTTTTATAAACAAAATTACAGTTCTATTTTTCCTTTACATATAAAAAATTTTTAACTTACTATTTAGAAAGATTTTATATACAAAAGTTTTATTTAAAATGTTATAAGTCTGATTTTTTAAAAATAAACAAAAAAAAATAGCTCTGTAACTTCATTTATTGATATATATTATTGGTCTTTATAAAATTTTATCATAAATCATTGAACCGTTAGGGTTGCACATCTATTTGAAATTTGCAAAGAAATTATTATAGCACATAAATAAAAATCGGAATTCTTATAAAAATCTTATAATAAATTTTTATATTATATGATATATATTTTCCCAGCGGTACGTATTCATTTGCCGAATTACCGTTATTCGACAATTTTGGCCCAGTATCGTATCCTTATATACATCTAATTCAAAATTCAAAAGTAGAAATTTAGTCAAAAGAACCTTAGCTGGAGATGGCATATAAACAGAAAATGAGATTGAATGAACTGAATCAATGTGTTCAGCAGGTTTTTAAACAAAAAGATCAATCAAATATAAATTACATTACAACTACAGAACTTTTTTTGATGCTTTTTCTTCTTATTATCACATTCCATGTTAATTAGGTCAATGCCATATTTTTTTTGAAACCAATAAATTTTGTTTAATCTATATAAAGGAGATGTTACACCAGTATGCAGTACCAATTATATAACAATATCCTAGTTTATTAATAGAAGATGATTTAGCAATGGTGCTCATTTATGCCTTTCTGGTTTCAATTCACATATTAAATGGGGATATGTAAAAGCATTAAATGGATTTACTTCAAATAGGAAATACTTTTTATGAGAAGGTATTTGTTGTAAGTGTGCATAATATAATAGGCGATAGCGGGAACCTATATATTCTTATAAACAAGATCTTAAACATGTAAATCTGAATGGTATATTAAGTTCAGATATTATGATAAAATTAGTGATATTATGGGAGCTATACTATGAGTTCAATTTTCAATATAATGGATGACATTAGTCTTGTTGTAACTACTTAAGCTCGATGGTTTGGAACTTAATAAATTTTAAAAGCTTTACCGCATGTTATCAAATAAAAGCTACCAAAATATTGAACAATAATTTTTTCAGGCCAAAGTGAGGGAGTAACTCCTATTCGCGGTCTAATTTTACTATTAAAACATAATAACTTTTTTCAGATTTTTGGATTCAAAATCGAGAGAGTAGCTTTTTATTCGGTAACATACAGTATAAATTCTACAAACATTATAACTTAAATTATATTTGACCATGCGTTAAATTAATGTCATATATTGTAAATTTTAAAAATTATAATAAAATACATAATTATATGTAATTGCAAAATTCGTTAAATAAACAATTCAACCTATATGTATATTTAAATTGTTAGATTGCTAAATACCGTAATTACATTTCTACTATCCTAATGTATGTTTGCATATGTATAAAAATTTAGAAATATATTCAACAGTAAAATCGCACAATCACATGAAATTAAAAAAAAAACATGATCAGAAATTAGCTTATACAAAATTTTAGTCCAGATTTATAATTCCTGACGGAACTATTTTATAATGATGAAATGATTTCGTCAATATTATTAATTTTATGAGCTATTAACAATTGACGAAATTACTGAATGAGTCTATTATAATTTAATGTTTATAAGAAATCGTGAGACTGGAATAGTGGGACTCCGGGACTAATTCAATTTAAACAACAAATCACAGCCCAGACAACCTCATAAAAAGATGTGCAGTCATCAACACTTTGGGAGAAGGGTTTACAATAAACATGTGAGCAAGATAATTTGATAGACGAAGATAATTTTACAAAGTCATTTATTTAGTAGAATATTGGAAAGTAGACAAGTGAAATTTATTAGAGATGATTTATTTATGGATTTAATGACTCTTCTCTTTGAAATAATAATCTTGAATCAAAGAAAAAAAAAGTATCAATAAATGCACTTGGTAAGAACACTATTTACTTTTTGTTCTTAGTTAAAAATGAAAAATATTAGCACAGTAACATCATGCCAACTTATTGATCTTGATTCTGAAAGAAAACATTTTGCAAAAACATTATGCTGATTTTTAATTGAAAATAAAATGAATCATGAGAAGAAAAGTATTAGCTAATATATATTTTTTTTGAAAAAAAACAACATTGATTTTATATAAAACAAGCATGCCTAGTTTTATAAATATGCCAATAAATTGCAAATTTATACAGTATCAGCAAACCTAAACTATAGTCGTAAGTTTCACAGATCCAGGGAAATCAAATGTTCTGTGATGACAAATTCTATAAATATATATAGATTTATTTATTTTAAATCTAATTAAGTAAAAGTAAAATCATATAGTTCAACAAAATAAAAAAATTTACACTACTGTATTATGAAATAAAAAAGTTTATGTAAATATACAAAATAATGAAATATATATAGGTAGAACTGTGAATATAACTTGCACATATTACAAGGATTTTTAGACCTATGCATAATTCGATGTATAAAAAATTTCATCTATATAACGTACAAATATAGAAAGATAAATCCATACCAAACAATTAGATACTGTATAAAGAATCATGCACTTCACTCACTTGCTACTAAACCATCTTTTCATTGCACTCTGTTGCTAATATATTTATTTGCATTAATTCAGGTAGCTATAAAAAATATTTATTATTAATATAAGATTTAAAAATTAGATATATATTAAAAAATCAATAAATATTCATTTTTTTAAATTCGTAATTTAGTGTGAACATAAGAAATTTTAAATAAGTTTAAAACAATATGCTCAAGTTCATAACTATTTACTATTTAATTTTATTTTATTCATATTAAATTAGTATTTAAAATAAGATTTTTAAACACATGAAGATTTACCATATAGATTCACATTAATTTAGGTGATTACAAAAAATTTTATTAAACATTAGATATTCAAGTTCACCTATTTTAATTTCACTTTATTCTCACTAATTTAAGTGGGCATAAAGAACTTTTTTTTTAATCCAAGGAATTAAAATAAAATTTTAAGAGCATTCTTTAACTTCACTTTACTCGCATTAATTTAAGTTAGATAAAAATTTTTTATTAATCTCTAAGTAAGTATTTAAACTTAGATATTCAGGTTCATAAATATTTATTATATATTTATTTTATTCATATTAACTTGGGACATTCTCAAGCATCTTAATAAATGGTCGAAATGCGTCAAAAATTCGACGGAAATTAAATTCTAATTAGTGAAGAAAATTTTAACCGGTCAAACGTGCGTATTATATCATTAAAATAAATATTATTTACATCAAAAAGAAATATTATGGATCTTTATTATCCATACTGATCATTGATCATGCAATTTTAATCAAATTTTTATGAGGACTCCTGCCGATAAAAAAATTTTTTTTCAAAAAATGTAAATCATGATTTATAATATTACAGTGACTCTTCACAAACGAAGCTTTAAGTATCTTGTATATCTATGGGATTCATCCTATCTAGATATACTTCACTTAGAGACTATCTTTAAGCTAGAAAAATAGCAATATACAATAAATAAAAGCGTTAAAGCTTCCAATTAACGTAAAAAGTGCAGCCAACTGGTCTGAATGAAAAGCTTGTAAGTAAAAATAATTCGCAACAACCTTAAACACTCGAAACTTTACTTAGATAAAAAGAAATCGCTTGGTTAATTTAAAAGCTTTAAGTTTCAAGATTTCAAATTATAAATCAAAAAATTTGATTTAATATTGTTTAAGGAACCAATAAAAAAATTATATTATCATTTTTATTTAAAAATAAAATAGGCTCTACTTTATTTATTGTGTGATATGAGAGAATATAATTAATTGCTTAAAAAAAGAAACTTCATTTATGATATTTGATATAACGTACGTACATACATAAAGTAATATTATTAACAATAAAGAGCAATTCGTGTATTACACGTATATCGAGTATATACGAGTAAATTCAAGGTTTATAGAAGTTACATTTTTGTGGGCGACACTGGATTGTTCTCAAAATCAAGATGAAACCTGTATATCGTATATTTGCGAGATTTGGGCACAAAAAAATTATAGATATCTTATTTTGGAAATTTTATTTTACAAAAAAAAAATTAAAGAATGAAAATGATGAGGTTATCAAATTACGTTAAAATTTCAAGGTATGTGTATTGTAATGCTCCAAACAGCTTTACTTAGAGATAGAAAGACGATTAGCATAGTAAAACTTAGACATTTATATATAATAATTATTATTATTAATTTTTTAGATTTTTTTTTAATTAAAACAAAAGAAGTAGACCAATAATTTCATACAATATACAAATATAGAAGAAATATAGAAGTACTACATAAGCCCTGTGAAGATGTAGCGTGTAAAGATCCTGATATATAATCTTGTTTCTCCACATTCATTATTCAATAAGATGCAATATTTTACAGACGCACACTACTTAGTTCGTAGCATAACCATAATTCCGTTCCTAGTATTGTATATATGTTTATGGAGCTTTGATTAATAATATAAATCATAAGCATTTAGTATTTCAAAACTTAAAATTTTCATTCAGATCAAAATGTATCTCTATATTATTCATTTTTTAATAACTTTCATGATATTTGTTGACGCGTTAAATTATAGTATACAAATGTATAGTAACCATGAGCTTTCATATTATGGACCAATACAACTTGGAGGACAAACTTTTAACGTTTTATTTGATTCAGGATCAGATGTACTTTGGGTTCCAGCTACAACATGTAATTCATCAGAATGTAATGGAAAAAGTAGATATGATATTACAAAAGATTTATCATTTATAAAGAACACTTCATTTGCTATTTTTTACGGATCAGGAAAAGTATCAGGATCTGGGGGTTATTCAAATTTAACTATTTCAGATCTTACAATTATGAATCAATATTTTGGAATAGCAAACTTAATTGATTTTCCACAAATGGCTTTTGCACCATGGGGAGGTATTTTTGGATTAGGACGCGGACAATCAACACTAACCTTATTTAAACAACAAGGACTTGTTAATTCAAGTCAAATGGCTTTTAAATTTGGAAGAGATAATGAAACAGTAAGCCATTTTACGATTGGTATAACAGAACCATCCTTGTACGTGGGTACGATTACTTGGTCAACATCGATAAATAGTTCTTGGAGAATTACTCTTGATGATATTTTTGTTAATAATACACCAATAGGATTTCAAAATATTTTGACACTTATTGATACTGGAACATCTTATATATATGTTTCAACTGATAATGCTACAAAAATTTATAATCAAATTCCAAATTCACAAAATATTAATGGATCATATTATTTACCTTGTAATAATCAAATACCAATTAGTGTTAAAATCAATGGGGTGACATGGAATATAGAGAACAGAGATCTTATTGATAATACTGCATCTAAAGATAATGGAACTTGTAAAGGAACTATTCAGATTGGTGATTGGATTCTTGGTCTTTCTTTTTTGAAAAATGTATATAGTATTTTTGATGTAGATAATAGTCGAATTGGTTTTGCAGCTCTGAATACTAATGTTACTACTTAGTACATATTAATTGTAATCTTTTTTATTACATGTTTAATATATATACAGTATATGTATATATATCTTTTTTTATATATATATCTATAAAATTTAGGATTTTACACTTCATACATATATTTAAAAACACATTGATTATTCACGAATACTAGTTCACCAGCTTGTTGACATATTATTCAACACTTTCTTGAATTTTCTCCAGTTTTGTAAACACGTTTTTCAAGATCATTATAACTTATGCTGTTATGTTTATTTTTTGATCAAAGTTTTACTATCTCTTTCTTCATGTTACTTGGTTTGTAATTACATCCAAATTTTTCACACTATTCGCAAATGTATAAAAAGAAAGATAATTCTATAAATAATATTTATTTTAAGCAAGCATAGTATTTAAAACCGTTCATAATAAACGTTATGAGATTAAATGATAGATTATTTTACGATTCAAAATGTCATAATTTGCGTTTTATAGACCTCATTTTATAGATTTTAAATTTTTACATTTTAGCGATGTAGGGACTTTTTATTTAAAACTTTGTTTATCAAAGAGAAAAATGCTCTAATTAATAGCGACTTTTGTCTTTATTAGTTAGTAAACTAATTGAAAATCTTCGAATTCTATCATATATTATACAGTAGTTATTTATCTTGAATTATTCGAATAATGATCTTTCAAAACTATTTGCTATACATAAAAATTTTTATATATCACAATCTTGTAAATGGAATGTCAATTGTGTACATGTCTTTACTTCTATTAAAAGTAACATCTCCGATGTCAATATTTCCACTCAATTTTATAACAATTTCTGAATAATTCTCTCCCTTTTTCATATCATATCTAAAATGATCTGACATATTCATTTCCGGTTCGTCATGAGTAGATTGTGGTTGTGGAAATGTGGATGTGTGAGCTGGGGGTAAGTTGGGGTGTAAGTTGTGGGTTGTGGTTTGTTAATACTGATAATTGTGGTGGTTGTGGTAAATGATGGAAAATTCACATTGAGTTCTTGATTATTGTTATCATAATTGATATTTAAAGTTGAAACTTTGGTGAATTTAATAAAGGATTTACGAAGATCGTAATTGTAACCAGGTTTACATAAGGTTGTAATAATAAGATAAACCATTTAACTTTCATAATCATGTTTGAATAATTTTGTAAATTGTCAAAGTAAAAAAAAAAAAGTTTTTTTGAAAGCTTTTGTAAAATAATCTATTTTATAAATCACAATATTATTTAATAAAATATGAAATAGATTGAATTTTACCTGAAACTATGATATAAAAAAAAATAAATGACGCATTTAAAACTTTTAATCCCGTCTCCCCTCATCTATTGAGATTGAAAATAGCGCGTGCATCTATGTGCCCCCAAACCAGTTTGAAAACCAGTTCCTAGCCAATCAGCATCAGATATGTAGATGCTACACGAACGATCAGTGTGTAACATTAAAATTAAAAAAACATTCTTGAAATTTCGCATATGAACATATGTATAGTTGGGGGTGAAATTCATTTTTAATTTTTTTAATTTCAACAATAATTTCAACAATAATTTCAACATTTTTAATAAATCTATAAATTAAATTTAAAACAATTATTGTATTTGATTTAGTTTAGTTTTAATTAATTTTTGACATAATTTAAATTAATTTTTAATATTAAAAAACTAATTTCACCAATTTCACCATTAAATAATTTCAACAATTTCAACAAAAACTTCTTATGAAGAGGAGTAATTTCACCCCCATCTATAAACATATGAAACTATTTTTGCGTTATAACAAAAAAATTCTTTGCAAAATTTTGGTATAGACTTCTTTTAAAACCCCTAATCTTAACTTCAGTTTTGTTAGTTTTGTTATTACTATTAACGTTAATCAAACAATTACGATCATTTCTATTTTGGGGGATCCGTTAAAGCCAGGTGCCATCACGTGACTGACAGCCAATCAAATTGTAAATTTTGATCGTCACAGATCAGCCCAACGAGACAAAAACAAAGAAAAAAAGCGAAAAACACCAAAAATACAAAAAACAAGTGTCTAAACCTGTCTTGAAGCATTAATAACAAATGTCGAGAAGGCAATTTTACCTATAAAACATCCTAACCCAAACTCCTAACTAACCCTTACCTTAATTTTAATTAAATAATAAAAAAATATATAAAGGCACCTGGCTTTAACGGTTCCCCATTTTGGGTTGGGTACATAGATGCATTTGGCATGTGTATACCGTCGAAAATAGCATGTGTAAATTAGTAAGCAAAAGATTATGGCCCGAATTAAGCTTAGTTTTTTAGAGCAAATTTCGAAATTACACTCCAGGATAATCATATTGGCTGATTTGATTTTTTTGGGTAAACTGTTATACAAAAATTTGCTCCTAAGTGATGTTGAAAAACTAACAAACGAAGCACTTGTTACAACTAACAAAAGAGCTTTTTTGATGTCTAGACAAGTTAAAAAAAAAATCAATAAAACTCAATAAAAGCTATGCTAAGCTGTAGAAAGAAGTACTTTTACTGTTTGTTGAAATATTCAGGTGTTTTAGAAGGGGAACGATGGGTTTATGATGGGTTGGCAACTTCAAGGATATACTCAGAAGCAAATTTTTAAAAAACTGACCTTTTTAACGCATATTTGGCTTATAATTAAATATATAAGCACCATAATTTTCTATATATTTAATTATAAACACAAGGTTAGTTAAAAAGGCCATTCTTATAAAAATTCAGATTTTTAGCACTCAAAATTCTTAACTCTTTATATAAATTTAAGAGTCATGTTAACTATCATTTGATTAGAACACTTATTAATTTTTATGGTTTTTATTTTTCAAATTATTCAAAGAATTTATTTATTGTAATAAATGTTTTAAAATGTGTTTATATTAAAATTCAAATACTTAAGATGTATTTACATTCAACTTCTGTTATTTACATAATTTGAATTCAAATATTAATTTTTAATCTTTTTATTGTGTAAAAGTTTTTTTTAGTTTGTGTATTATATTTTAATATTTAGTTAGCTTCTTTTACAATAAAAAAAATGTTTACGAATTTTGAAATATTTAATATTAAATTTATGAGCTTTCTTTTATTATTTTGTAATAAATTAGCTGAAGTTTTATTTTTCAATAAGAAAATGTGGATTATGTAAAATAAGAAAAAATTTCGTATAATATACTAATTTATACATACTAATTTTGGTAGTAATACTAGTTGGGTTTGCTCATGAGCATTATTTCAAAATTGTAACCTTTAATAATAAAAAAAATATCACAAAAAATAACGCCAAAATAAAGTGTACCTTGTATAACATATGGGTCCTCAAAAGTAGAAACCAGACAATTTGACAATTTTTTGAAAATTAACCTGTTTGATTGATCAGGTGTAAAATTTAAAGCCCAAACTTTTTTATTTAATAATGAAAGACTGATCACTTAATAAATTTTTGTGATACAATGATTAAAAGCTTTTGATGCTATAATCTAAAAATAGATTTACTGGGATTTAAAGCAATTTACAGGTCTACAAATCTAATAATCCTGTTTAAACAGGTTTGTTAATCATGAATATACTATTTTTAGATTGGTTTAATTTTGTGTAACAAAATAGTTTTTGCCGATTTTCTCAAAACCCATGAGCTGCCAAATTGTCTGGTTTCTACTTTTGAGGGCCCATATGCTCTAGCGGATTTAGCAGATATCAGATTAAAATATTGCCAATACAAAAAACAAGTGTAGTAAAAAATGTCAGAAAAGTAATTTTACCTAAAATATTTGCCCTAATCCTAATTCTACATTTTAGATACAGGAAATTGAAAATGTATTGTGATCTTTGCATTAGTAAATACATAAAAGCAACGCATTGATACGCAAGCAAAATAATGCTCAAAATTTTTTCATTTGTTGAATAGTAGTTAAAATTTCTAAATGGAAAACAACTGTGAATTTATTAGTCATTAAAATTTAACAATAATAATCATCAGAAAAATTTATTCATTGCTGTTGATATTATTATTTTTTTTTCGATTTCAAAGTGCCTGTTTTGGGGCATATACTTTATTCTGTTTATACATCTGGATTCTATATGGATGAGAGTACAACTAGCCACACATACACTTTTGGTGTCTAATTTAAGTGGTTATCTATACGGTCAGTCCAGCCACCTGGGTCTCTTTTCGTAAGAGCCCTTAGGACTCCAAAGGTACAATCCAGCTTATTCTCAACAGAAAACTTGTTAGAGCAGAACCCCGAAATATACATAGATAGGTCAGATTAATTATAGGATTACCAAAAAAGGAAAGATCTGCAGAAAAAACTTCAAAAATAAGCAAAAATTACTATAAATAGAAAAAATTTGTATAAAAAACCTCAAAAATAAACAAACTCATACTTGACCTATCTATGTATATTTCGGGGTTCTGTTAGAGCGGTATCTGTCCCACCAGGTATTCATCTACTCTTTGGTAACTTACATATTCACCGAGGTAAACAACTTGCAGTCAGGAAATACTAGGGTTCCTCAAATTCAAATCAAATCAAATATTGGGTCAATTTGAATTTGATCAAATCAAATTGATCCTGATTTGAATTTGATTTGATTCAAATATTTGGATTTGAATTTGATTTGAATTTGAATTTTTAATAGTAATTTTTAAATCAAATCAAATATTTGTCAAATCAAATCAAATTTGGCCAGATTTGAATTTGATCAAATCAAATATAGTCAAATTTGAATTTGAATTTGATCAAATATTTGATTCAAATATTTGAAGATCAAATCAAATTGCGGAACCCTAGGGAATACCCAACCGTTACCATTACCTACTTTTGCCCTTATAAGGTTCGCTCCAACCCCGGTACCCATCATCACTTTCCTACCGGTCCTTTACCGTTTTCCCAGACTTCCAATCCAGTTGGCCCGGAAGGGTTGATCTACTCGGCATTAGGTGCCATTATGGTTTTTCTCCCTCTGGTATCTACTTCTATAACATAGATCCTTTTCCTCCGGTACCCGATCCAGTGGCCAGGTTGGTAGACCTTGTCCCTAAGGTCGATGTTCGGTTCTTCAGCTCTGATTCAATATTCCAGTTTTGGTAGCACCGTTAAAGATCTTTGCTACCTCCTTACTTGGGTCTTGCCAAATAGGTTTCTGTTTCCCCGGTTCCTTGGATTTGTCTATATCATGAGACACAACTTCGCCCGAAAGCTCCCATTTGAGATGGTAACCAAGGACTACAGGTAATATACCCAACTGATCGACAGGAAATAGTTACCAGAACACAGGTCTATTTTTCAAAGCGTCGTCAGTAGGATTTGAACCCTAGACCTGCCACTTGGGGGTGGCAACTTACCAACTTCCCTAAGTTGCCACACCCATATTGCTGTTGATATTATTATCTTTGTAATTGTTTAATAAATTATATAAATAAATTAAGGCATACATGCGTATTTAATTTTTTAAATAAAGTGATATTATAGGCAGTATCACTATTTTTTTAGTTACCGTAAACTGCTGTATAAACAGTCTGGGTCTGGTACATTCCACCAAAAAAATTAATTAGTAAAAAAAAGAAAATTATTAGTAAAAATGAAAGGGGGTCTGATATGTAGGGGGCTGTTTATACAGCAGTTTATGGTACCTTTCTTTTGAATTAACTAATCCTATGTTATAATAGATTCAGAATCAAATTTTTTTAATGATTATTACAAGCTCTTCATTTTCTTCATTCTTTGCTTATTTTTGACCCAATCTGCATCATTATTTATTGTATTTTAAAATTTCTATTCGTGCGATAATTTTACTCTATAGTTTATACAAAATATCATCAATTCACTTGTGATAGTATATAGCTTCAACTATATTATCATAGTGACTTTTTTGATAATACTACTAAAATGTGTCAAAGTTTTTCTATTAAAACTATTTATTATATTTTATTAAATCAGATATGGTTTAATCAATCACCATTGTTGTTAGTCGATCAAGCTTAACAAACAAATTGCAAAGAACCAAATTTTTAATATATAAATTATAATGGATATAATGAATGTAATAATAAAAAAGCTATATTATATTTAATGAAATCTGTTATCAGCCTATTTTTCAAATTTATTAAGATTTTTATTTATATAACAGATTCCATAAATAAATATACAGATTAATTTGTTACATGATATAAAAATCAAAAAAAGATAAGAAAAAATAATCAAAAAAACTTTTGTACTAAGTTAATTTCTTTAAATATTCTAATAAAAAGTTGTTCTTCATAAATAAATATACAGATTAATTTGTTACATGATATTAAAATCAAAAAAAAAAGATAAGAAAAAATAATCAAAAAAACTTTTGTACTAAGCTAATCTCTTTAAATATTCTAATAAAAAGTTGTTCTTCATAAATAAATATACAGATTAATTTGTTACATGATATAAAAATCAAAAAAAGATAAGAAAAAATAATCCAAAAAAACTTTTGTACTAAGTTAATCTCTTTAAATTTTCTAATAAAAAGTTGTTCTTCTGATATTTCTGGTTCTAATAGAGATAAGATCACTAAAATTGACCCAATAAAACTGGAGATATAGCCTTCCAAAGTTTAAGTAATATTTTTATACGGTTTTATTAAATCATACTACTGGTGTTCAACGCCACAATAATTTTCACCAATTAAATTTTTTAAATACAATGTAATGTAAAAATCAGGTGTAATATAAAATTTTTGTTGGTTTGCTATTTTTTTAAAAAATACCTTCTAACTCAAAATTTTATCTATGAAGCCACCTTTTTTTTAAAAAAAAACTCCCTCTTGTGAAATTTTACTATATACTATGCCTTATTCTAACCCTAACTATTAACTCTAATTTAATCTTTATCAACTATAACTTTTGTTTATTTTTTTTGTTTATTTTTTTGATAGTGATCTTTATGTTATACTGCATACTAGTGTTTAACGCCACTGGTTTGATTTATAATTACTGTAAATAAATTACAATTATTATAAAATGCACTTATGGTGTTTTACCACTATAGGAGTACCATAGGTAATTTAAATTTGCAAATCTGTATAACAAAAACAAAAAAAATTTTACTAAACAAAAAATAAATTTTAATTACTTTAGGTTTAGAGTAAGGCCTAGGATTTTATTAGAACATTAGTATATACAAAATTTAGCAAGAAATTTTTTTATTAGAGTCCCAAAGGTGGTTTCATAAGGAAAATAAACAAAAAAACAAAAATTTTTGTTATATCTATACATGAGGACGAAATTATTTTGGGTTCTAAAACCCGAAATTAAAATTTGAAGACGAAATTGTTTTTGACCTATTTTACTTGAAAGACAAAATTATTTGATACTTTTTTTAAATAGACAAAATTATAAGGAACATATCTATATAAATTTTATTTGCTCTTCTTTATAAAAAATTTTAATTTTCTCTAATGAAGACAAAATAGGCCTTTTCAAAAATTAATTTCAGTGGCATCACTAGTTACATCTGATCTTAAATTTTATTGTCTATTCTAATAGCTTTGTATAACATGGTGTAAAACACCATAGGTGCATTTTAGTAAAACTCTTTTTATATGATCAAAAGATTATATAAATGTTGTCTAAACTTTAAAAGATCATATTTCCAGTTCTACTAAACCAATTTTAATAATCTATCACCATTAGAATGAAAATGACCAGAACACTTTTTTAATTTTAAAAATTATTTATTTTAAAAATATCTATATAATAGAATATTATATTTATTTGCTATAATTCCATTATATAGATATAACGAATATACTATATAACAGAAATTTTTTCTTAGTCTAGATTTTTGTTATATCTATAGATAACTGTACATATTTTTTAAAAGTAAATTTTTGTATATATTACTTTTTATTTGTAAACATTTTATTTGTAGATGCTTTATTTATAGATACTTTATTTGTAGATGCTTCATCACAAGTTAAAGGTATTACTTAAGATAATAATTTATTTGAACAAAATTTATCTTAAATAGTTCATCTTGGTAAGATTCATCAGAATATTATTCATTTTAGGCTAAATTATCTTGGTTTGATTTATTTAAATCAGCTTGGCATGATTCATCTTGGTGCAGATAAGGTTTATTCAAGTACAAGTAAAAACTACTGTAGTATATAGATGATGATTTACATTCTTCAAATTCATCTTGAGAAATAAATTGGTTATTATTGAGAAAGTTTGAAGTATAAAAAGAAAAATGTTATAAGAAAAAAAAAGCTTTAAATGCAAATATTTATTTAATTTTTTTTTTTTTTAAGTATAAGCTTTTTTTATTGAAGTTTTTCCCATGCTTAAGCTTTGCTTAAGCTTTTCTTAGGCTTTTCTCATACTTTTAAAAAAAAAATGTAAGTAAGTTTTAAACTACAAATTTAAATGCAAACTAAAATTCTTATTTTTTATTGCTATATTGAATTATTAGAAGGTCTTTATTGTTCTTGATGGAATCTCTTATTTTAAGTTTGGTTAAAAAATTAGCCAATTAGCATTTAGTATTATTCTAATAAACCAAACTGGGTATTATCTAGACGGATCTTTGTATAGGTCCAAACCTGTACTAATTCTAAATAAATTAAGACTCTAAACTCAATTTGTTACGAACCAAACTAGATTCCAGACTAGACCCAGATCTTTTGCGAAATACTGTACTATTTTAACCATCTAGCAAACAAATTTGTTTGCTAAAATATTTTTTAGCCAATTTTTGTACAATTGTTCTAATTTTATTAAAATATATTTCATATTCTCTAAGCTAGAATAAAAGTATATAATGTTTAAATAATATGTAATTTTTATCTTGTAAAGCATCTTTAATACTACTCAAAATTAACTAAATAGAGTTGATTTTTATATAGTCTTTACAATTAAATTTAATAGTAAAAAAGGTACTATTATTAATCATAAAAGATCTTCATAATTGTTATATAAAGATACTTATTATAATATAATATTAAAGTTGGTCAAAGATTCTTTATAACCAACTTCACAAAGCTATTTTTTTAGACAATATAAGGAAGATAATGTAACTCAAAAGTTTGAATAAAATGGCATACTTTATAGCCATTGTGTAAATCTATACCTTTGTTTGAATTGTTTTGAGTATTCTATACTATAGCAATTGAGTGTAATATGTGGTTTGGGCCTTTGAATGTCATTATAATTGGTTAAAATAAAGATCTTTATAAAAAATTTTTTTTAATATTTTTACTTTGTCCAATTATTTTAGCAAACAAATTTGTTTGCCAAAACAAATGGTTTAAGAAATAGTACCAGGTAAACTTCTACAAAAATTACTTGTATAATTTTGAATTTTTGAAGGCTATAAAACCAATATTACACAGTTGGTACTTAAACCAAAATTGGGGGTCATCTAAAGCCATGTACCCACGTGACATTTTCGTGTAAATCAACCAAACGGAGTCATGAAATTTTGTTTACACAGATCAGCCCGAAGAAGTCAAAAAACAAAAAAAACACAAGAACATAAAAACGGTATTCTAAACCTACCTTGGGCTATTAATAAAAAATGTTGGGAAAGTAATTTTACCTATATTGGTTCTAACCCTAACCCCGACCCTAATGCTAAACAGTCTCTAATATGAATTTTAACTAAAATTTCAAAAAATCACATGGGTACATGGCTTTAGCCATCCCCCAAAATTGGTATATAAAAACCAGCATAATAAATCTACTTTCAAAAAGCATATTTTATTTATATCTTATTTGTACTTGCTACTAGTAGCAGGTTTTTAAAGTCAGATGAATACAGGCTTAGGCCCAGCCCTTAGGCCTGTATTTATCTGATTTTGAATACCTACTACTAGTAGCAAGTATACATGAGATATATTAGTCAAAGAAGATGTTATACTGTATAATAAATTATAATAAAACTTATAATAAAAATATATAAATTTACTATAAACTTTAAGCTCAAGTTTCTTTTCAACCTACATATTATCTTATTTTTGAATTTTAGAGTTAAATATATCAAGAATAGTAGATAAAAATACTTATGATGACTTTTTAAAATTTAGCAAAAATTAACAGTTTTGTCAGTAAAATTTTATAAAAAAAAAAGATATACTAATTTTGAAAACACAAAATTAGCATATCTTTTTTTTCATAAAATTTTACTGGTAAAATCTTTAATTTTTGCAAAATTTGAAAAAGTTGTTTTAAGTATTTTTATTCTACTATTCTCAATACTAAAATTCAAAAATAAGTTAATATGTAGGTTGAAAAAAAACTTGAACTTAAAGTTTATAGTAAATTTATATGTTTTTATTATAAGTTTATTATATATTAGCACTCATATATAAACAGATATGATATATTCTCTAACTGATATAATATTTTCCAAAAGTAGGTTTATATACTAATTTTATATACCTATTTCAGTTCAAATATAATATTAGTTTTATAGCTTCAAAAATTCTAAAATTATATGGATAATTTTTTGAAGGTCTAGTACCAGAGTACTATTCAACTATAAATAGCAATATTTTTTGAATAGCACTTCTTATAGGATCTTCTTATTTAATATACTGCTATTTATAGTATTTTATTCTTATATAGTATCTCTTTTTTCATATAGTACTTCTGGGTACTATTCAAGTCAGTTAAGAGAGTTTCTTGAATAAGACCAGGGTTTTATAGGCAGTACTATATAGCAGAGATAGTAAATAATCTGGATATTTGTTTAAAATTTAAATAATCTAGTCATTTGGCTATATGACCTAAATTATTTGGTCATTGGTTATTTGGATTATTTGTATATAAAGTAATTTCATTAGTCAAATAGCTAATATGAAGTGTTTCCAACTAAAAGGGCCCATTTTTACAATTTTTTGAAAATTGAGTTTTCATTAAATTTATATAAATTTTGATATAATTGACTTTTTTTAATTATAAATAAAAGTTGATTTGTATAATAAAACATCAAGCTATTGTAAAAAAAAAATCCACATAGAGTCAATATGCCATGAGATTACCTGATAGTTACCTACTGTCTTTAGCCAATCAAAATCATGAAATTTTGTTAATCCTGGATTAGTCCAAAATCAAAACAAATAATTAAACTCAAATATCTCAAAATAAAATATATGTAAACATGGGCCTTTTAGTAAAAAAACTCTATATAAAAAGTTATCAATAGTAGTAACTACATATAAAAGTTCAAACTTTACTAAGTTGATTGTATTTAGAAGAACAAATTGCATATACTTTATCTTAAAATTTTTATATAATTTGGATAACTTTTTATTGTCCAAAGCAAAGCATAGAACTCATACTTCTATGCTTAGTAATCGACTAGTCAACTAATCGACTAATCGACTAATCAACTAATCGACTAATCAATCGACTGACTATAAAAAAATTTAGTCGATTAGTCAACTAATCATTGACTAATAACTATATGATTCCTATTCTTAACTAAAACTATGCTTTGGATAGTATATATCAAAATTATCAAAAATGTAGTTGTGGCATTTTTTATCTGTAATGTCGCGTACCTATATTTGCATATTTGGTGCAACAACAACACATATTTTATATGTCTGCAAATTTGAATTAATTACTGGGTAACTATTTTATACATATTGTATATATACAGGTCAAACCCCAATATATCGGGTACTTAGGGGAGTAACAAAAATCAGGTGATTTTTTAGGGGGGGGTAAAAAAATTTGAAATTATATATAAGAACCTGACTATTTATATATTGGGGAAGAGGGAGGGGGAGTAGGCCTCTGATAAAAAATAGTCAGGTGATTAATGACACTGCCCTTATCAGGTACTATATTACTATAATTGAAAAATATATAAAATACTATATATCGGTGACCTATCATATATATATTGTATAGTTTGGATATATCGGATACCCGATGTGTATATGTAATAAAAATATTTTTAAATCTACATCTATTATAATTCTAAATCATTGTTTACAATGCATATATTCTATATTTTCAAAAAAATTTATCCTCGCCGTTTCTGAAGCCACTTTTTTTTTTTTGTAAGTTTTTTTTTGTTTGCTTTTTTCTTGTCTTTCTTGTCTTCTTGTCTTCAGCTCGTATTTCTTTTTTTCTAGGTTCGAGTCATTTTAAGTTGTGTAATTCGGTGTTTTGCTTTTCGCGCCTTGGTAAGTTGGTTTTTTTTTTTTAATTTATTTTAAATTTTTTTTTCTTACGAGTAGCTGCAAGCTGTAATAATTGGTTTCCTCTTGGTCTCGGATTTTTGATTTTATACTAGGTGGGCATTTTGAAGTTTTTTTTCATTTTTTTGGTGGGTTTGCTTGCCTCGCTCTTTTTTAACTTTTTTTTTATTTTTTTATTTTTTTTTTATTTTTTTTCTTCTTTTTTTTATTTTTTTTTTATTTTTTTTTATTTTTTTTATTTTTTTTTATTTTTTTTTTATTTTTTTCTTCTTTTACAAAATATTTTAAGCAGATATATATTGATTTATAACGCATAATCGATTTATATCGATTAAATTAAACGTTATCCCTTAAACTGTAAGCAAATCCAGGCAAATTTGGCTAGAAAATTGCTATAAATATGCTTATGATCTATATTTTTTAAAACTTAAGATATTTA
>QKWP01000260.1:256611-276100 GCA_003550325.1 Gigaspora rosea
TCGTTCCTTTTTTTTTTATTTTTTTTATTTTTAATTTTTTTTTTCTTTATTGGTTTTTTTTTATTTTTTATTTTTTTCAAATTTTTTTTGTATTAATTTTTTTTATATTTTTTAATTTTTTTTTACATTTATTATTTTTTTTTAATTTCGCTTTTTTTAATAATTTTTCAGTTTTTTTTTTCTTTTTTATTATTAAATTTATATATATATATATATTGTAATTCATTTTTATTTTATTGTTTATTATTTTTTTATTATTATAATTTATATTTTTACTTATTTTTTAATTTTTTTTTTTTTATTTTTAATTTTGATTTTTTTAACTGGGTTTGTTTATTAATTTATTTTTTATTATCATATAACGTTTTTTTCAGCTAGTTCCATTTTTAACGAATTTTGACGAAATTAGCTAGGGCTAAGTTAATAATCATAATTCGTGATCCATATATCAAACAGTGAAAATCTATAGTAATAACTTATATAGGAAAAATCAATTATTGTTTATCAAATTTTTGGAATCTGGCATTGTCAGAGCAATAACGAATTTTTTTACTAAGCTAACCTTCCTTTTTCACTAAACAAAAGTTGTAGAGCACATTCTTACAATTCTAATAGTGGTAAAATAATTAAAATTGGTCCAGTATATCACAAGATATCGTTAAAAAACATTTCGTGACCATATAGAGTTTCTATGTAAACAATATTATTGTTTACATAGAAACTCTATATGGTCGCGAAATGCTTTTTAACGATATCTTGTGATCTACTGGGCCAATTTAATGATTTTACCACTATTAGAATCGTAAGAATGTGCTCTACAACTTTTGTTTAGTGAAGAAGGAAGATTAGCTTAGTAAAAAAATTTGTTATTGTTCTGACTAGTGATACCACTGAAATTGATTTTTGAAAAAGGCCTATTTCGTCTTCATTAGAAAAAATTAAAATTTTTTATAAGAAAGAGCAAATAAAATTTATATAGATATGTTCCTTATAATTTCGTTTATTCAAAAAAAGTATCAAATAATTTCGTCTTTCAAATAAAATAGGTCAAAAACAATTTTGTCTTCAAATTTTAATTTCGGGGTTTCAAACCTGAAATGCTTTCGTCCTCATGTATAGTTCTGACAGTGCCAAATTCCAGAAATTGATAAACAAATAATTGATTTTCTTCAAATTTACTATATATAGGAGACGTCTAAAGCGGAGACAACTCATATTTAATAATTTTTTTAATTAACTTTAGGGTTAGGGTTGTGGGTTAGATTAGGTTTTAGGTAAATATATATAAGCAAAATTGCCTTCCCAACATTTTTGATTAACACATCGAGATAGGTTTAGACTGCTGTTTTTTGTATTTTTCAAGGTTTTCGCTTCTCTTTCATTTTTGCTTCGCCGAAGATCGTTAAAATTCTATAATTTGATTGGCGGCTGATCACATGATTTGTCTCTGCTTTAGACGACCCCTATATATAGTAATATACTGGTATATAGCCCCTGTTTGGTATACGGATCACAAATTAATTTTTATTTTTTGATTCTCTGACGGCAGCTTTTGCTGTCAGAATTTTATTTATTTTGATATTTTTATTTGAACGTGTTTTTTTAAATTATTATTTCTGTATTTATATCTAGATCTAGATTAGATCTTCACGTGATTTTTTTTATTTAATTGCCAATTCAGATAAGATCGGCAATATTTCTATATTTAGAATTGGGACAAAACAAATATATAAACAAGGTAGTACAAAATCTGGATCAGGCCTGTATACTGGTATATAAAATTTTTATATGATTTAAAGAATTTTAAAGATGTTTTTGCTTATATCTTCTTATCTACTAGTCCGATTTTAATGAAATTTTACTAGTAGATGCACAAGAACCTGCTCTACAACTTTACTTATATCAAAAAATAATAATTACTTAGTACAAAAAAACTTTTTATTAGGCCTAAAACAGATTTACTAATATATTGTTTATATATTTGTTTATTCCTAATTCCAAATATGGTAATAATATAGCTATAGTGCCGATCTTATCTGGATTGGTAATTAAGGGTAGGGTGACGTAGATCAATTTTTATATGATCTACGTGGTATATTGAATTTTTACATAGTAAACAAAAAAGTGCTTCTAATAAAACTTTTCAATACCTTAACCAATTTGTGTCAAATTTATACAATATGTAGTTTGTTTATATTAATAAAGTGTACAATACATATTGTTTTAAAAAAATTAACTTTACATATAACTAAAAATTTCCCTGGACGCTATATGTTTTTCCCTGGTTACACAAATAAATACTAATTATGATTGGTCAAATCACATGTTGTTTACACGTAAATCATATGATACCATATGATATTGGTTACACAATGTTGATCTACAATCTATTTTATATGAATTCAGAAATAGTTACACCCTACCCTTAAGTATATTTATTTTTTTTTCTTTTTTTGTCTTTTTACTTTTTTTTTGTAAACACAGTCAATTGTGCCTTTATTATTAGGAAACGAATATACATTCTGAGTTATTAAACATTGCCTAAACTACCGAACCCTCTTATTACAATAAAGACTCGCTTCTTCATTTAACTCTAGTATTTTGATATTTCATTTGTATGAAAATCTGGTACAAGTAATCATCGGGGAGAGTTGAATTTCAATCACTTTTTTTTTTTTAATTAATATTATTCTTATATTCTTATTATTATTTATTATTATTATTATTATTATTATAATTTTTAAGTTTTTTTTTAATAACTTATATTTTATTTAATTTATTTTCTCCGTTACACTTTTTAGGAACCTTTCTTTGTCGTTGGTGCCGTAGCAACTCAACTTCTATCGCTGGTTGCTCATTAATAGCACAACTTCTTTCGCCGCTGTTGGTGTCAACCATTTCAGTATGTACATTTTTTCGTTATTGGCATTGTTAGTTAGTATTGCTTTTTAGTTTGAATACTAACCTTCACATTTTTCTTTTTAGGTTCTTTAGGTAACAGTTTCAGATTTCGGCATTGGAGTCATTAGTCGGTGCTTCATCGTTGGTGTTGACCATTTTGGTGTATTATTTATTGCTACCGGCATTGTTGTTTTTTCTTTTTCATTATATTTTTGTTGACGCGCCTAGTTTTAAAAACTATTCTTTAGTTTTTATCTTTTTAGATTCTTTGAGTGATTTCAACGTTGCTTTGGGTGCGTTTCAGAGATTTCGCTTTGGGTGCCTGTTTGTTTTTTTGGTCGTTTCTTGTATAACTACATAGTGTCTTGTCGCCGATTTTGATATTGCTTCGGGTGTGTTTCAGGGCTTCTTGTCATAAATTTCATTTTGGTGCCCTAGCAGTTTTCTTGGGTGCTCTTTGTGCGAGTTCGTGATTGTCTCAGATGTTTTGTCACCGATTTCAACATTGCTTGGTGCGTTTTGGGGTGTCTTGTAGATTTTATCTTGGATACCTTGTTAGTTTTCTTAATTAATATATATGTAGTTGCTAATGCTATGAATAGCAAATTGGCAATTTGCTAGCATATATATTGATTGAATTTAAAATCCATATATGATTGTAGACGGTATAAATATAAGTAGTAAAACCTCTGGCAAGCTTTAGCCATACGAATGTGATAGATAACTATCTTGCTAAGTCTGCTAGCTTATATTTTTTATATGTCTTTATCTTTCAGCTCACCATGAGATCATTAATTTTAAATTCTTTTATATTTATTTTATTTTTATGTTTTATTTTTAATTAATATATATATAGTTGCTAATATTGTAAATAGCAAATTGGCAATTTGCTAGCATATATATTAATTCAAATTATTACTTTTAGAGTTAGGGTTAGGGCATATTAGTTAGCATTAGATTTTTTTAGTATAAATTATGTGATTAAGGTTAGTTTGTTAGATTCTTGTTAATTTTGTATTGTATAATTGATTAGTTAAAAGCAAATGCTTAAAATGTTTGTTATCTATATTATAAATAAAAAATTTTAAATGATTTAATTAGTTAATTGCTGATCCGAATAAGATCAGCAGAATTTCTATATTAGAAATTGGGGCAAATTTCCTATGATATTAACTATATGCTTCAATCTAAGCGGAGTCAAATGAAAAGTATTTTTTTTATTAAGTTAATGATATATGTCAATTAATTGAAAGTTGTAGATCTCGTCGAGACGCATCTAAAGGTGGTTAGATCATCCAAATCGGCCCAGTGGATGGCGAGTTATTATCAAAAAACAATTGGCCAACTATATAAAATCTCTATGTAAACAAATATTGTTTACATAGAAATTTTATATAGTCGGTCAATTGATCTTTGAAAATAACTCGCCATCCACTGGCCCGATTTGGATGATCTAACCACCGTTAGATGCGTCTCGCGAGATCTACAACTTTCAATTAATCGACATGTATCATTAACTTAATAAAAAAAATACTTTTCATTTGACTTCGCTCATATTGAAGCATATAATAAAAATTTATATTGTACTTATTCACAAAATTTACTATTGTTCCAATATAATAACTCTGCAGATCTTATCCGGATCATCAATTAATCTATTTTTAATAATTAAAATAAAGTAGTAATATTGTTATCATAAAATTATTACAGAATTTATATATGCTATATACCTGATATATATACGGCATATACTATATCTGATATGTGCACTATATGTGTTCGACATGTGTTCGATATCCTATATGAACTTACACATATCGGGTATCCTATAATATATACTAAGTACATGATGCATTACAAATTTATATATGCGATATGTTACCCGATATGTATATGCCATGTATACTATACGTGTACTATGCAGAATTGTTACTTGGACGTTTTTTGGACATTTTGGACATTTTTTCAAATTAAAATTACTTAAAATTTTATTAAGATAATCTATTTTAATTTTTCACCAATGAGTCCAGCACCTAAAAAATATATAATTATATATTTTTTTAAATTACTTTATTGATTAGTTAAACATAGGACATATGCTTGAACGATTTTGGACAATCTTGGATATTGGACAAAAAATATAGTATGGACATGTCCAAGTGACAATACTACAATATATGTCCAATATGTGTCCGATATTCTGCATGAACTCTACACATATCAGGTATGTGTATAAATATATCTTACACATATCGGTCACATATCATCTACATATACTATATATATTGGATACCTGATATTATACCGATGTATATAATTTTGACCTGTGATATGATAGCCTTCTCGCAATTGGTCAATTTTCAATTTTATTTAATTAAATTTATACAGTTTAGAATTTTTTTTAAAAAAAATGTAACACATTTATAATACTATGAAAGACTTTTCATGAACAAAGCTTGGGTAGTATACACATCAGCCAATTTGTGGAATTAGTCTTTTTTTAGGTTATTTACACGATTTATTACATATACATACTATATGTATATAAATTATCATAAATTACTTTTGTTTATTAATAACAAAAGATCTAAATTGATTTTAGCTATAGCAATAGAAAATTTAGATTTAATACCTTCCTACACTGATATTGCTTTTCCAACTATATAGGTTTATTTAGATCATAATATATACGAAACAATAGTATTTAATCTTTGTAAGCATTTCGAAAAATTTGTGAAAATATGTGCTTAAAAAAAAATCAATTTACTAAAACATGTAGTATTTAATTTTACTAAAATATTTTGTTTGCTAAAGGTTTGAACACACTAAAAAATACTTAGAATGAACATATAACTATGTTTATATCCTGGCTACAAAAATATGAAAAAGATGATAGTTCTTGAAGTGTCAAATACAGGTTAATAAATATTCCTTTTAATTTATTAAATTAGACAATACAAACATTTCACTTTTTCTTTCAATTCAGGAGTTAGCATCCTAGAATTAGCTCTTCCAAATATATTTCAACGTTTTTATTGTATTGAATCTTAATGTTCGCATAGCTATAAAGGAACTGGAATAGGGCTTGTACTCGCCAAAGAATTTATTATATATCATAGTGGAAATATCACTATAACTTTAGTAATAAATAAAGAAACAACATTTAAATATTGGTTTCCAAAGAATATGAACACTTATTAAAAAATAAAATACATTTTAATAACATTGAAGTCCAATAAGTTATGGTTGAGAATTATACACCAATCAATAGCTTTATTTGGAAGAAATCCCTCAATAAATAAAAAGTAGTACTTATAAAGATCAAAATGGTATAAATAAATTATTAATTAAAGATCAGAATATTGACAACTGCTACTATGAGATGTCACCTTTTATTTATCTATAGAAGTAAAGAACAAAAAGAATTGTTAGGTTGTATATTGCATCTGATCATAAAGAGTATTGCTATTCATACTATTTATACTACTAGGCTAATGCGTAGCATTATATATCCGGAGCTCATCATATGATGTTCATCATATTACACAAACGTGTTAATATGCATATGTTGGTAACATTAAAAGCACAAATATAGACATGTGTGCGGACAAACAAAAAATTTTCAAATTCCATTTCTGATAAGATTTACATCATATATATGCAAATATATCAAAAAAGTAAAATTTGTCAAGATTTTTACAATTGAAGCACATCAGGAAGGTAATTTTTGTATCACTTCACATAGAAACTTAGGGTCCGTCACTATGCTCCGGCCAATAAATTTTGTGTAATGTTAGATCATTAATCAATTTTTTTATTTGTACTATAATGTTAGGGTAGAGATATTTATTAGGTGATTTCTATCTCTTAAGAGGGAACTTTTTCTTTCCTCTATCTAATACTAAACTAGCCAATCAAATTCAAGCAAATAAAATATATAAACCAGACCCAAACCAAACTTTAGTCAAGTCTGAGTTTGGTTCAAATTTGGTCCAAAGTCTGCAGGCTAGTTTGAGTTTGAATATGTTTATATGGGGCCTTTACTGGTTTATATATGATTTTAAGAAAATCATAGTAGAACCCAAGCTATTATTAAAATTTTTTATAATAGCTCTAAGTAAGCATTTTTATTAATATCAATAAGTATTTTTACCATATGACATATAAAAATTTATTAAAAATAAACAAATATATTACCTAACTTATAATAAAATATTTCTGAAAATATGTTACTCCAAAAATAAGCTACTCTTAATTTTAAACAAAAAACTTAAAAACCTCTATAACCCATTTTTAATTTTTAAATTAAAAACAATAATAAAATTTTTAAATTTGAAAATAAGCTACCTCTTTATATAGTATTTAATTAAATATTTGAAGAACTATTGTGAGAGATCTAATAATCCAAATTTAATGATTTTGGTATTATTCGAATCATCTCATCAAGACGAATCAAATGGTACCAAAATCATTAAATTTAGATTACTGTAGCACAATATATTAATAATTTTATAATTTTTATAAAATCTTAACGATCTTGATAACCAGTAATCCAAATTTGATGATTTTGGTACCATTCGATTTGTCTCGATAAGGCGGTTCGAATGGTACTAAAATCATCAAAATCAGATTACTAGATCACAAGATATCTGCAAAAAATGATTTGTAGCGTAATTTTATATAGAAATCTTTATATAAATTGCGTTACAAATGTTTTTGTGGATATCTTGTGATCTAGTGATCCAATTTTGACGATTTTGGTACCATTTGAGCTGTCTCATCGAGGCGAATCGAATGGTACCAAAATCATCAAATTTGGATTACTGGTTATCAAGATTGCTAAGATTTTATAAAAATTATAAATGATTAATATCTTGTGCTACAGTGATTTAAATTTAACGATTTTGGTATCATTCGATTCGTCTCGATGAGACGATTCGAATGGTGCCAAAATCGTTAAATTTAGATCACTGTAGCACAATATATTAATCATTTTATAATTTTTATAAAATCTTAGCGATCTTGATAACCAGTAATCCAAATTTGATGATTTTGGTAACTTCGATTCATCTCGATGAGACGGTTTGAATGGTATCAAAATCATCAAAATCGGATTACTAGATCACAAGATATCCACGAAAACGTTTGTAATACAATTTATATAAAGATTTTTATATAAAATTACGTTACAAATCATTTTTTGCAAATATCTTGTGATCTAGTGATCCGATTTTGATGATTTTGGTATCATTCGAACCGCCTCATCGAGATGAATCGAATGGTACTGAAATCATCAAATTTGGATTACTAGTTATCAAGATCGTTAAGATTTTATAAAAATTATAAAATTATTAATATCTTGTGATACAGTACAGTGATCTAATTTAATGATTTTGGTACTATCTGATTCGTCTCGATGAAACGAATCGAATGGTACCAAAATCATTAAATTTGGATTATTAAATCGCTTACAATGGCTTTAAAATTTAAAATTAATTTATATTAGGATGCTGACATTTATTACCTAATATCCATTTACTATAGAGGCTTACCCCCTTACCCAGGTAAGATCTATAAATAGAATTTTGGCCAATCAAATTTAACTAAGATAAGATTTTTCTTGATCCCCCACCCCTAAAATATTACCTAATAAATGTCAGCACCCTTATTATTATAATAATAATAAAGGTATTTGTTTGTATTTATTTATATCGGAATGCGTATTAGTACGTGAAAAAAATTTTAAAAGCAAACATTGAGATAAATAAACCTTTTTAGGATTTATATCTCTAAAATAAGCTACCTCCTTATTGTGTACAAAATTCCTTAAAAGTTATAATACCTCAAAATTACTTCCGATTTTTTAAATCTAAAAAAAAATAACTTATTTTTAGGAATCTACAGTAGTAAACCATGCCCTATCAGTACCAAAAATAAGCATTTGCAATCTCTAACTATTTTAAATTTAGTTAAGAAATACGCAAATTGAAAATCTAACTTTTTTTAAAATTTTGTTGATTTTAAGCAAATCTAAAATCTTACATCCAAAAAAGTTATTAAGTTGGCTATGCATCTAGTTCAATGACCTATATACTAATAGCTCAAGTTCCTATCATGGTTGTTTTGTTTGGACTGATCCGGGTTAATCAAAATTTTCATGATTTTGATTATTCCATTATATCACGTAATTCTATAATGTATGAAACTTCCAAAAAAATTTTTTTTAAATATCTCAATTTTTTATTATGCAAATTAATTTCTACTTATAATTGAAAAATGTAGTGCATATCAAAATTTATCCGAATATAACAAAAACCTGATTTTCATTTTTGGGCAATATTGGTTCTTTCTATTGCAAAGGCCCTATATGTATATTTTGGCGCTGAACAAGTTTACTTAATGCATGAAGTTAAAATTAATTAGTAAAATTTTGTTATCATAAAATTTTATAAAATTTTATTAATAAAATTCTATAAATTCTTATAATTCACAAATTTTTATTAAATAATTCTAAATTTATGCACTAAGTAAACTTGTTTAGTTGTGTTTCGCAAAAGATCTGGGTCCGGTTCGTTAATGGACCAAGTTCAGACCCTTGATTTATCAGAATCAATACAGGTTCGGACCTACACTAAGATCTGCTCGGGTAGTACCCGGTCTATTTGATCACTGATTGGCTGATTTCAGAATTTTTTTTTTTTTACAGATCGACCAATAGGTTTTGTTGAACTTAATCATTTTTGTTGGATATTGGTTGTGGAGTTGCCATTTATTAGTAAACGCAAGTTTTTTTGTTTTTCTTGAAACTTTTTTTCATTAGAACTAACGCTTTTATTTTTGTAGGCTCTGTTCTTTGACTTAAATTGGGCACCTGAAATCTGGAATTGTAATGTGTTTTTTTTAGTTTACCACTAAACGGATCCTTTTGAATTTCCTTACATTGTTTCACTATAGGTTTTCGTAACCATTTTTTGATAGTTTTATGTAACGTCTCACGTTGAGTTTTTACCAAGCTACATAATGCGCTTTATGTAAGGTTTTCACCCATTATCAAAAATCTGTAAAGATGAACATAACTAGTGGAACAATTAAATGTTGAATATTGTAATCATAATGGGATTGGGGTTGAAAAATATAAACATAAGGAATTCGTTTGTTATAATTTATTAAAAAATTGCATAGATGGGCATGCTAGAGGAACATTTAATAATTTTGGATATTGTTACAATAAAAGAATTAGCATTTATTTACAGTATGTTCCACTGACATGTCCCATCTTTGATAATACTGTATAATATTGGATTTTGCTAGAAGGCATTCACCTTTATAATAAATCTCAGAGAGGGTACACTGATGAGAATTTTTAATACAGCTATTGTTATCAGAGTGAAATTGATTTGAAAAGGGTAAGTACAAGGCATTCACTTCTTATCAAAAACCTGCAGAGATAGGGTATGTTAGTGGAACATTTAATGTTGAGTGTTATGGCGAAAGAATTGGGATTGAAAAGTCCACTAGCATGCTTCGTTTCTGCATTTTGATAATACTATATAATGTTGGATTTTGTTATGAAGTTGAAAAGGATGAGTATAAGGCATTAACTTTTATCAAAAATCTGCAGAGATAGAGCATACTAGTGAAAATGTTTAATGCTAAATAATGGAACCAAGTTGAAAAGAGTAAGTGCAAGGCATTCACTTCTTATCAAAAATCTGAAATGATGGAGTATGTTAGTAGAACATTTAATATTGGATGTTATAACGAAGAAATTGGAGTTGAAAAGGTGAATATGTTCTAGCATACCCAATCTCTGCAGATTTTTGATAATACTGTATAATGCTGGATTTTACTATAAAAAGGAATTGAAGTTGAAAAGGATGAACATAAGGCATTAATTTTTATTAAAAATCTATAGAGATAGGGCATGCCAGTGAGAATGTTTAATATCGGATATTGTTATTATTCACTTCTTATTAAAAATCTGCAGAATAGGGCATAATAGTGAAATATTTAATTTTATATATTGTTACGATAAAGGAATTTGAGTTTAAAAGAACGAACATAATATATTCATATATTTTCAAAGATCTGCAAAGTTGGTATGCTAGTAAGACATAGAATGTTGGCTATTGTTCAGAAAAAGGAATTGGAGTCAAAAAGGATGAACATAAAATGTTTGCTTATTATCAAAAATCTGTAGAGATAGGGACGTTAGTGGAACTTTAACATTGGATATTGTTATCATAATAGGATTGGAGTTAAAGAATTAGAGACTATGTTTAGATTGGATGGCAATCAATTAATTGACGATCACTTCACTGATATAATATTTCACTAATAATTATTCACTAACAAATTCATTTTACCGACAGTTTATTTAACCGAAGCTCATTTCACCGACAAAGTAATTCTGGTCATTGTTGTTAGAATCAGGGTAGAATTAGATAGAATTAGGGCTAAAGTTAGGATGCTTTTTGAAAAAAAACTTGTCAGTGAAATGAACTTTGGTGAACCAGCTGTCGGTAAAATAAACTTGTCAGTGAGTATTTGTCGGTGAAATGTTATGTCGGTAAAGTAATTGTTGGCGAAATAATATGAACCCGTTTAGATTAGAGTTATTTTATATAGAATTTGAATTTTTTTTTAGTTTTTATATGAAGACACTTTGAATGTATACTGTGCTATTAATAAATTGAAAATAATTAATTAATATTAATTGTAACCTTTTAATTTTATTGGTTAATGCATAGATAATTTGACCACGAGATCGCAGGTTACGATAAATAAAAAAAATTATAATTTAAAATACAATAGCATCTATAAATTTTCACGGATCCGGACCAGACCCAGATCTAAGTGATACGAGTTCGAACCTAAATTTAAATCTGGATCGATGTTCGGACTGGGTCCAGATCTTTAAAAATACCCACCTGGTCCAAATTATGCAGAACACTATTGTTTAGTATCCAAAAATACATTAAATTGGTATAATTACTGTAAACTGCTATATAAACAGCCCCCCATATATCAGACCCCCTCACATTTTTACTAATTATTTTCTTTTTTTTACTAATTAATTTTTTTAGTGGAATGTACCAGACCCGGACTGTTTATACGGCAGTTTACGGTATTTTTATTTTACTTAAATTTTAGATATTAGATGTATAAATTTTGATTTTTGATAAAAAAAGTCAAATTTAAGTATCTTTTATCCAAATTTCAAGTGAAATAAATAAGAATGTGCTAATTTAATGTATTTTAGATGCTGCCAAGTTTACTTAGTGCATAAAGTTAGAATTAATTAGTAAAATTTTGTAAGTTATAAGATTTTATAAAATTTTATTAATAAAATTCTATAAAATCTTATGATTCACAAAATTTTACTAATTAATTCTAACTTTATGCACTAAGTAAACTTGTTCAGCATCTAAAAATACATTAAATTGGCAGAATCTTTTTTATTTTACTTGAAATTTGGAAAAAAGATGTTTAAATTTGACTTTTTTGATCAAAAATCAAAAATTATGCATCTAATATCTAAAATTCAAGTAAAATAAAAATAATTATGCCGATTTGATATATTTTTGAATGCTGAACAAGTTTATTTAGTGCAAATCATTTTCAAAAATTATATAAAATAAAATTTTTATATTTTAATCATTATTATTAAAAATTTTATATAGTTATTTTGGGCAATTTTGATTGGCTAATAATACTATATTATATAGCACCTGATAATCTCTCTAACTCCCCCTAAAAAATCAGGTGATAAATGTCTCTACCCTTATATATTGCACCAATAAAAATATTTCTTTATAAGATTTTTCAATTTTGTATAATCTTAGATCTTTTAATGTTGCACTAATAAAATATTTCTTTTCTTGTAGATCAACAACAAGTAGGGATACAGGATAAGATTTTTATAGTTTTTGTATAACTTTGGGCCTTTTTTAATATTGTACCAATAAAAACTCCTCTGTTCTTATAGATTAACAACATATAGAATACAGGATAAGATTTTTTACAATTTTTATTTAATCTTGGATCTTTTTTAATATTATACCAATAAACTCTTTTCTATTGTAGATTATCATAACAATATATGGGAACCCCTATAGCAAAACAAACCATTGAGCAAAAAATTTTGATTTTGTAATTTTATAAAAATTGTATTCCTATTACTCTAATTCTTCAAAAAATTTAAGTTTTTAAAAAAGTTTTTTTTTGCCCAATAGCTTGTTTTGCTGTGAGCATCCCCATATAGAGGTGCAAAAGAAGATTTTACAAGTTTGTATAACCTTGGGTCTTTTTAATATTGCACTAATAAAAACTTTTCTTTTTTTATAGATTAACAATATATAGAAGTACAAAATAAAATTTTTTGAAAATTTGTATAACCTTGGGCTTTTTTTGATATTGTAACAATAACCATAGCATAAATAGCAGTACTCTTTATGTATATTCATAATATTTACAAATATTTATAATAGTTATAAATATTTAATGAATATTTATAAATATTATGAATATTCATAAATATTTATAAATATTTATAAATATTTAGAATATTTAGAGTATTTATAAATATTTATAATCAAAAAAATTCCATTTCAAAACTCTTTCCACTAATCCTCTATACACAAATGGTTATGAAACATTGTTTACATAGAGATTTTATATAGTTAACCAATAGTTTTTCGATGATAACTTGATATTCACTAGGCCGATTTGAATAATCTAACCACTGTTAGATGTGTCTCGATGAGTTCTACAACTTTTAATTAGGGGGTATATTTCATTAATTTAGTAAAAAAATATTTTTATATGTATGCATACCATATTCACACTATAGTGGACTTTTGATTAATAGTATACAAAAAGTGGCCAAGTTTTATATATAGGGTGGCCAAATTTAGTAGCTAAAAAACTTACATTATTTGCTATAGAACTAATGATGCTGCCTGAAACTATATAGTTTTGGATTGACCGAAACCGAAACTGGTATTACTAGTTCCGAGTATGACCTTCTTGGCCGAAACTTATCTAAAGACCCAAAACTATACCAATACTTCGAAACTGAACTAAAACTCTGAAACTGGTCTGCTAATAAATTCTAATTAAATATACATGATATACTATATACATGCTCTATCCCTAAATTTTGTCTCACACCCTTAAATGAATAGCAGTCATGGAAATAAAAATTTACTTTTTATTCCTGCCATTGCATATATGCGCATACCCCCACGAATTTTACTCAACTAAAAACATCCATTGTGCTACTCTTCTACCTGTAAAAGATCCATCTGCTCCACTTTTTCACCTGTAAAATATCCAAAATAAATAAATAAATAAATTAATTAAAAACAAAAAAAAAAGATCGTTTAAAAAATAAAAAAAGAAACATGTAAAATAAAAAAAAAATGTTAATAAAAAAATCGCGTTTAAAATAAAAAAGAAAAATTAAAAGCAAAAAAAAAAAAAAAAAAAAAAAAAAAAAAAAAAAAAAAAAAAAAAAAAAAATAACAGTTAAAAATAATTAAAATAAAAAAAAAAACTGGTTAAAAATAATTAAAATGAAAAGAAAGTTTAAAAATAGTTTAAATAAAAAAAAATAATTAAATAAAAAAAAAAAGTTTAAAAGTAATTAAAGTAAAAAAAAAAAGATAACTGTTTGTCACTCGGACCTGGCGGGACAGAATTTTCAGTTATACAGATCAACAAGATAAGTAATTTCCTTTTTTTTTTAGAATTTTACTAATTTAGTCATTTTTCTTTTTTTAGCGTCGTTTTATCTGATGGTGCCCTTCTTTCGTTGTATCGTCATCATTTGTTGGTACCTTTCTTGGTGCCATCCTTTCGTTTGTGTCGTTGTTGATATTACTATTTGTCGGTGCTATCATTTTGGTTGATTGTGACATTAGTATTCTCGTGTTGCCGTCTTGTTCTTGCTAGTAGCTTACAGTCTTTGTCGCTGTGGGTAAGATTTTTAGTGCCACCGTATCACAGATAGTTTGTCTTTGATTCTACCATTTTATAGATTGTTGGGATCATCTTTGTCCTTGTCATTTCGCAGGTAGTTGTTTTGTTTGCTATAGCCGTTTTTTTGTTGGCATTTAAGTCTTGTTTATGGTTTGTATGTTTCTTTGGTGATTAATAGAGGTTTCAATTTCTTAAATAGTGCGGTTGATAGTAAATTTCTTCGATCTAGGCGGCAATGAGATGTTGGATCAAAATATGGACTTCTTTGACATGTTTCTATTTTTTGACAAATATAATATTTTTTTTGTAATGCAGGGACTCATATTAGGATTAGAGTTAGTGGGTAAGTTGAAACTAAAGTATAGCTAGTGGTTAGAGAAATGGTTTGGTTAGTATGGCAAATATTTGTAACAACGTTTCAAATTTATGCAATGCAATAAATAAATAAAATTTAAAATACTATAATAATAATATCGACATTTTGTTATGCGAAATAAATATATATGTACCTAATCTTGAACACCAAAAATATTCGTATGTCTGTGTTTGACAATTATTGCATGGACGATGTCAATTTACTCGGACATAATTCCCAAAAATGTCCAATGTTATGCCCAATTTTTAATTTTTTATTAGTATCTCGCTATGTATTTCTTATTTGGCATAGTTGGTAGCATAGTTGGGTGATCGAATCTCCAAACGACTGATTAAATCTCCCATACGAATTTAAAGTATACAGTCAACCCTCCATAAATGCAACTTGTAGGGACAAGCCTACAACATGCATTTAGAGAGGTTTGCATTTAGAGAGAGCCAATTAAATTGCAGCTTTTAAAAATTAGATCATCAAGTTTGTATAACTTCTACCAAAATGTATAACCTATCTTAAATACTAAAATTTGATTGGCCACATGCATTTAGGGAGGTTAGTGTGATATAAAATGTTATTCAAGAGAACGTGCATTTACAGAATATAGAACGTGCATTTAGCACTAATAACATTTTACGGAATAGAAAAAACGTACATTTAGAGAGGTATTGTATTTATGGAGGTTGCATTTATGGAGGGTTGACTGTATAAAGGTTTAGTTTTAGCTTAGAGAATAGGGAAGTAGTTAATGATTGTAGATAGTATTTTAGTATTATTATAATAATCCGATGTATTGATTTATATAAATAAAGATAAACCTTGTAACCTGAAACTATATGTGTTAGTTTATTGTTTAAACCATTTACTTTTGTTCACGATAGAACTAAACCGGCACAATTTCATCAAGCCCTCCCAACTGATCATAACACCAGCACTACTAAATTATGCCGATACTTGCTAATAGTTTCGGGAGTTTAGTATAGTTTCAGGTTTTTTATATAGTTTCAGGTTTTTTACATAGTTTCAGAGTTTTTGAAATTAGTTTCGGTTATTTAAAACTAGTTTCTGTTTCAGTTTTTGGGGCAAAAAGGTTTTAGGCAGCATCATTATCTTCATGCTTCTTCTTATTAGCCAGTAAGTTTTGGCTTTCCTTGCAAAGTTCATTCCAATTTCCAATACTTACATCCAATTTTTCTACTAAGAGCATGTTATTAATCATCTGATTATTTTTTATCAGAGGCCTATTCCCTCTCCTTCTTTTTTAATATATATATAGTCAGGTTCTTATATAATTTCAATTTTTTTTACCCCCTCTCCCCCTAAAAAATCACCTGATTTTTGTCACTCTTCTAATCTTATACCAATCTCTTCCAAACTACTAAGCTATTAGCCCAGAAGGATTGGTTAGCCCAGCTTTATGTGCCTGATAGACTCTCTTTTCTTGGTACCTAATTATGAAACATAGTTTTTTTCTTTTAATACAACTCTGGCGGCCAGGTTGGTACCTCTTCTTAGGACCCTGAACATTTCTCATATAGGTCATAACTGGATTTTGACCAATTTTGACCTAATTTGCTAAAAATAACAAAACTATATTTACTTAAATCTAGTAATCAAAATTGAATGAACTTTTTTTTGTTAGATATACTTTACTGAGTGCTTCATTTTAAAAAAAGTTCATTCAAATTGGACTACTAAATACCAAGCTAATTGCCAAAAACTGTTTTTCTGCTTTTTAAATTTTAGGGAGTTTTTGCTAAAATGCATAATATATGGCCTCTGTACTATATGTCTGGGGTTCTCTTTTTTTTGCTATAGGGTTTTTTTTATCTGTTTCTTTGATTTCTGGTTCAAAATTCTGGTTTTTTGTAATACTATTAAAGGATCATTTTTATCTCTTTGCTCAGAACTTGCCAAACAGAATTTATAATTCATTTGTAGAATTTGCATAATGCTAAATTTTCTATATTTTTATTAATAAAAATATAAAAAATTTAGTATTATACAAAATTTTACTAATACAATATAACTTTTGGTACTAAATAAACTTGTTTAGCATCAAAAAATACATTATTTTAGTATATAATTATATTTTAAATAAGTTTAATTAATGTTCAAAGTCTTAATCTATTAGTAATATATATAATATATTTGTATAGTCCAGTGCATAAAGATTTGTACTTTAAAAAGTTTTATAATTTTAACTCTTAGTAAAAGTTTTTATATTTTTGATTAATTATTAAAAATTTTTTAATATCAAATAAAATAGGTTTTAATCTAACTTATTATATTATTTTTATTGTTTTAACATTGTTTTATTTTAGTAATTTTGCATGTACAATTTGCTATATTCAAGAAAAAAAGAAAAAATTTTTTTAAAAAAAAAGATATTTTAAATATTTTCGCAACCAATATACAGTTCTATGAGCTTGTACTATGCGAGTGCATTAATGTACATATTATAAAGATATGGTTAAAATTTGAGCAAAATTGAATCACTAGTTGTGAAGAAATTAAGCTTTAAAGTGAAGTAATTTGATTTTTTTTCCTATATACGTGTATATATAAATTACTATAGATTACTATAGTAAATTATATAGTAAATATTGTTAAAAAAAGTTACTATTAATAAATTTTTTTATTTTATCAATAAAATAATCAAAATAATTTTATTTTTATTAATCTGGTAACCTAATAAGTATATTAAATGAAAAAAAATCAAAAATTAATTTGTACAAAAAATATTTGAATCAGAGCTATTTGAGGTACAAATCTTTATGCACTGGACTATAATGTAAAATTTGGTTTGCCTACTCTCTAAAATATTACATAATATCTGTTACTACTCTAACAAAAAAAATTCCTTGTAATATTTTTCTATAAACTTTTTATTTTTGTCAATATATTATTTTTATCTTACTCTAACTATTAAAAAAATAAATTGTTTTGATTGTTTTAATTTCATATAATGCTAAATCTTATAGAGTGCATTACAATATACAGTTGCATCTTAATATCATCTGCAAATTTTATATATAGATATTGATTGATATATAACACTATAGATGCTGGTGAAATTAAATCAGAATAGTAAAATGATTTCATCATTTCACCAATCATCAATTGGTAATGGTGAAACTGGTATAACTGGTAAATTAGTGTAATTGGTAAATTAGTGAATTGGTAAATTGGTGAAATGGTAAATTAGTGAATTGGTAGAATAGTGAAACAGCAGAATGGTGAAATGGTGAATTTCCAAAGTTTAAAATTATTTCAGCCTGGAATTCGGTTAGATTTTGTTCAAGTTTTTACATTTTATGTTTTTACAGATACACTTTGAGGTCAGAACTATTAATAGTTCATAGAACTAAGCAAATTTACCAATTCATCATTTCACCAATTCACTGTTTCACCAATTTACCAATTCACCATTTCACTAATTCAATTCACTATTTCATCAATTCAACAATTCACCATTTTAGCAATTTTACCAATTTCACCAATTTACCAATTTACCAATTTTACCAATTTTACCAATTCACAAAAATAAATTTTTGTGTAATTCTGGTAAAACTATTTTACCATTTCATCTGGTGAAATAGTTTAATTTCACCAGTATCTATATATAACACTTAATCATTTTATATTAATTATTGTCCGAAGCGTAGCTGAGGACACTATACTTCTAGAATCAGAATATAAAATTTTTTACAAAAACTTGGATATATTATGACCCAGTATGCCAATTTGGATGATTTTGGTACTATTCGATTCGTCTCTATGAGATGAATCCAATGGTGCCAAAATCATTTCATTTGGATCACTGGATTACGTTTTATTAACGAAATACTATTTTTTATAGAAAATCTATCACGTCACGTAATGACGTCTGTCACGCCGCGTAATTAGCCAATAAACGTGTCGCGTGCTAACACAACAAAAAAATAAAATTTTTAATTTTAAGTTTTAATAAAACTTAATCGTAGTATGCTAATAGTGGCTTTTTTTATTAAGTAAATCGACCTTTATTATTAAGACAATTTTGTTCAGCATAACAAAATCTACTTACCTCTAAATTTTTATAAAAATCGAATAATTTTTTACTAATGGACATTTGTAAAAAACTACCTGGCATCATAATAGATTCTTTTGGTACAAAAGTGTATTTTATAAAAATCAACTAATAAAAAATCATCCAATTTTTATGAAAATTTAGAGGTAAGTAGAACTTATAAC
>QKWP01000260.1:281451-302030 GCA_003550325.1 Gigaspora rosea
CTTGAAATTTAAAGAATAGATGTATAAATTTTGATTTTTGATCAAAAAAGTCAAATTTAAGCATATTTTCTTCAAATTTCAAGTAAAATAAAAATAATTCTAATAATTTGATGTATTTTAGATGTTGTACAAGTTTACTTAGTGTATAAAGTTAGAATTAATTAATAAAAATTTGTGAATTGGGGATATTTAAATCTGCAAAACTAATCCTTCGTATTCGTGCATAAGATTTTATAGAATTTATTAATAAAAGTCTATAAACTCTTATAATTTACAAAATTTACTAATTAATTCTAACTTAATGCACTAAGTAAACTTGTATTTATTAATTGTTATTTTTGGCTTCGGACATTAACGGTATCCGTTTCCTAGTATAAAATATTATTATATATTGATTAATTGAATAAAATCAATATATATCTATAATAGGATCCTGAAATATATATAGATAGATCAGGTTAATTATAGGGTTACTAAAAAAGAAAAAATCTGCAAAAAAAACTTCAAAAATAAGCAAAAAAATTACTATAAATAGGGGTAGACTAAAGCCAGGTACATCACGAAATTACTCGATATATGACCCGTATCAGTTTGAACAAAACAAAGCAAGACAGCAAAAACAAAAACATGACATATATAAAAAATAGCTATCCAAACTGTCTTGTTTGACTAAGTAAAAGTGTCAGAAATGCGATTTTACTATATACAAACCATCTTCTAATTTAATTCTAACCCAACCCTAACCCTAACTCTAATTAAAAATCAGAAAAATTAGCTAATCTTGTGATGTATCTGGCTTTAGCCATCCCCTATAAATAGAAAAGATCTGCATAAAACCCCTAAAAATAAGCAAACTTATATCTGACCTATCTATATATATTTCGGGGTTCTTCTATAATCGATATATATCATTTTCTATATTAAATCATTATACAGTTACCTCTCTCTAATCTGAACCACCCTAAACTGAACACTATTAAACTCTCTTTAAACTGAACAAAATTATCTAGAACATTTATAAATTTTATTATAAAGTTCAAATAAGCCATATATAACTTTTTGAAACCTGAACTTTTTCAAATTTTTATATAGTAAAAAAAAGCAGTTTCAGTAGTTCAGATTAGAGAGAGTTGACTGTATATCTATAAATCAATTATAATCATAATTATTTGAAACAATATATAACAATTAACAGATCTTTAATAATTACATAGTGTTTTAACTCATCACGAAAATTTCAATCTGGATCATTGGGTAAAAAAAAGTAAAATAAAATAAAATAAAATGCCAATTAAAGCAAATTAAAAAAAAATTGGCTTAAAAAAAAAAAAACAAAAAAAAAAAGCTATTTTGCACTATTTTTACTCCTCTTTCCCTTTTATTCCTTTCTCCCTTTTACTTCTCTCTTCCTTTCTCTTTCTTCTTTTCTTTTTTCTTTTTTTTTTTTAATAATTAAATTCTTTCGAAATATTTTAGGGCTAAAAAATCAAGCTGGATTAGTAAATAGAATCTTGTTATTTAGAATCATTTTAAGTTGATTCTAAATATACTTATATGAAACGAAATTTTAAATTCACTCGAATTGGTAAAAAATTTCGAAAGGTGATTCCAAATCCATTTAGTGCATATTTAATTAAAGTATTAAATTAATTTAATCAGCAGATATAATATTTATATATATATGTTCTGTGTCATTTCTCAACTTATGCCAACTATTAATTGACTAGTTTCATTAATAAAATTGCAACCGGTATAAAATTAATTGTTATCTATTCCTTGTGATCTCTGTTTGTACTATGTCTCACGTGACTGGGCGGAAGGGTCAGAGGCTGGCTAGGGGTGGCATTAACAAAAGTGGACACGGAAAAATTCATTATATATCAGATATAGATATAAAAAAAATGGAATTTTTAGTACAAAATGATATAAAATGGAATTTTTGACAGCAATAGATTTTGGGCAAAATTAAGAGCAGTGTATGTTTAATTTGGGCCAGGTAATATAATTAGAAACGTTGGAAAGTTTTGGAAAGTTCGGAGGATATCAAGAAACATGAAATTAGTGATTGACTCGATTATATTATGTTAGATCATTGATCGATTTAGGCAATAATCGAGCACCAATTAATAGACTCGAGCAACAACAGGTCAACCATGATGATCGATCAAATAAGTATCGATTAAAAATTTTTTATGATTTCACCTGGGATTAGGGTTCCAACATCCAATCCAGTTAACCGCCCAACCAATCAACCAAACTGAAAAAAACGTCAACGGGATCGCAATTTTGACAAACCGGTTTAAATATGCCAACCGGATTAATATAACACAAACAGGTCACCCGTTGAAAAACGGGTAATCCGATTTCTTTTATTATGTCGACCTGCAACGATATTTCTCATTATGCCGTGCTTGTCAAATTTAACTAATTTTTTGTCCTCAAATTTAAGTTTTGGGGACAAAATTATTTTTACAAATGCGCCGTAATATATAAGTAATTGGGTATCCGGGTCACCCGATTAGCATTACCTGATTACAATCGGGTGACCCGTTTTTAATCGGATAATCGGTTTTAGTTTCGGATAACCGGTTCCAATCGGTTTTCACCCGACGGGTCACGGTTGGAGATTTTCAATCCGGTTTGGAACCCTACCCGGGATATTACAGTATTATTTAATTTCTGATCTAAATGTCTAACGTTAATATTCACATGACCGAAAATTTTTGATGAAAATGTTGTGATTATTAATATCAGGGGCATCGTGTTTGTCTCTTATCGGGTCACATTATGCGGATACAATTTCAAGAAGAGATAAGGTGCTTGATCTTAATATAATATTTTTTATCTGGCAAATATAATTAATCTGATCAATGATTGACTAATGATTGATCGATTATATCCACTCGAGCTCATAAATTTCATGCTTGATCGATCATACTCGATCAAGCATGTATCCTTGATTTTTGATTTTGCCAAGTCAATTCACTATATGAAATATGGGCGAGTTAGTCGGGAGGTCGCAGAGTTATAGAGAGTGAGCTCTCCATCTGGAAAATGTGCACTTAAATGCAATATATTTTATTGTGAAGAAAAAAGGAGCACTTGCGGAGTATTGACTGTATAGATAAAATAGGAGTAAAATTTTATATCGCGATAAAAAGGATTTTTTTACTATCGAAAATGAATTTTTTACAAATCAAACAGGCGTACTGTAAGCAGTAGTTTCAAATTTGCTAAATTTGTTAATGTATAACCGATCTACAAATGATAGGACCCTAAATCACAGTCTAAATTATCTAAAATAGCATGATTAACTTATTCATGGGTTAATACCTTTCGTAACTTTCGTAACTTTCGTAATGTCCAATCAAGTAACCCTTACTCGAGAAGGTCCATTATTTATTTTATCAATGAAAAATGGTGAAAATCGGTTCACTACAAATTTTATCAATGAAATAAACGTTATCTTGGATGAAGTTGAAAACATTATTAAACATGAAAATTCTGAACGTGCTGCTCTTATTACGATCGGTGAAGGAAAGTTTTATAGCAATGGTTTAGACTTAGAGCACGCCTTAAGTACACCCGGTTTTTTTGATAATTATTATTTAAAATTACTCGTCAGAGTTTTGACTTTTCCAATTCCGACCGTTGCTGCAATCAATGGACACGCTTTTGCCGGAGGTTTCATGTTGGCTTTGGCACATGGTGAGATTTATTTGTAATGAATATTTGAAATTTAAATAATTTGTTGATATCCAATATTTAGATTATCGTGTTATGCGTGCTGATAGAGGTTTCCTGTGCATGGTAATTTCAGTTCCTTAAATATATATATATATTTTATCCTAATTAAACTATCCCAATTTATTTTCCTCATTAGAACGAAGTTGAAATTCCTTCTCCACTCCATCCTGGTATGGCCGCGATAGTTAGAATTAAAATGACTCCAAGAACTTATCGTGACTGTGTATTACAAGCCCATAGATTTAATGGTCCGGATGCATTGGACCAAGGACTGGTAGATATTATTGCATCTCAAAATGATGTGTTACCTAAAGCAAAAGAGTTGGCTCTTAAATGGTCAAAACGAGCAAGTGCAGGAGCTATTTATGGAAATTTAAAAAAAGAAATGTATGTCGAGGGAATCAAATATTTGGAGATTAAAAATTGGGAAGCAAAATTATAGTTTAATTTTTATGTTGATTAACTAGTAATTGCACATATGCGGACGACGAAGCCCGCTTAGAAAAAAAAGTTAATTAAAAAGTTAAAAACTGATACATATTCAAAATTAAAAATAAATTTATTCTGGTATTTTTTTTTAAAAAAAAATCTTTTTATTTTATGATTACCTTACGGTTTAAAAACTTGAGTTATTTTTTTATATTAAAAACCATTGCAAATAAGTTATTTGTAAGTCCTATTATAGTAGAATACCAAATAATTTTTATTGTATGCTAATAAAGCACTAAGGACTTTTAGATTTGGTAACAAAATTTAATATTTTAGTTTTTTTTGGGTCTCTTTGGAACCCAGAGCTGGTATAGTAAAAATATAGCCAGATAATTGAATAATTTTTAAGAAATAATTATGTGATTTGCAGTATCATATGAAATTATTTAGACTACACCATCTTATAGTAAAAGTAATCTATAATGAAATTTGGCTGCCATCTCGCCAGGTCACCCATGACCTAGTTATTTCTGCTTCCCCTCCACTTAATAAAATAGATAGAATACCTACCTTCCCTCTTTCCCAATTTTTGATACAATTAGAAATAGATAAATATACAGTATTAGCAAAGGATGTACATATTCATGTGCAAGCTAGAGGTCTATGGCCGACCTGTCTAGTACAGCTTAGGTCGAGAGTAAAGCAGCTCTTACCCCTACCTCCCTTTTTCTCATTAAAATTATAAATGTAATGTAATTCTTAATTGATTAATAAAGAGTTAGAGGATTTAGTGCTCTAAAATAGGTTTAGATAGCTGTTTTTGATATTTTTTATTTTTATTCTTTTTGTTGGTTTTTTTTTAATCAAGGTATTTCCTCAGTTTTTTATTAACTTTTGTACATAATTTGTTGCTAAAAACTAAAGATTAGGCTGATAGCTTCTATACTATTCCACCTGCAACCCATACTTAACTAAGTAGGGTCACTAAACGTCACTCAGATTTCGTCACTATGGTATTGATGATTGTTGGAAATTGATTGTAGTTGATATATAGTTGACCATATTTCAATTTTCTCTTTAGCCCTCCTCTTTACACCTTCTTCATCTTGTTTTTGCATATTCTTGTCTTCATTTTCTTGAGCTTGTTTTCCTTTCGTTTGCGATTTCTCTTCATCCTCATTTCGAGTTTCTGTTATTTGTTTACATTGTGTATTACATACCTCTTCTTGTAACTTCATGTTGAGTTTGTGTAGAATGTAGCAGCTTGGATTGTGTTTTTCTTTATATTTACCGAAGGATTTGTTTATCTCTGTTTTTATTTGTTTCGTTATTATTCCCATTAGTGGATTCATTTTATGATCGTTTTCTTTATTGTAAATTATTTAAAATCTGTTTTAGTGTATTTACATTGAAGTTCTTTGTCTTTGTTAGTATTTTTGTGACCGTTTCCTTAATTATTGTGTTAATTGAAGTTTTATTTTTGCTACATATTATCCAATGGTTATTAGTTCATCCGCCTTGTTACATCTTCTGCACTTCGCCGACTTATACTTCTTTTTGTCTCTTATATGTAGATTTTCTAATGTAGGTAAATCGTTTAGTAGGTATTTTATTTTAAAAGATTTGGTTTTCAATTTGTTAGAATTTGTACTCCTATATAAGGGTTTGCTGTCAAAATTTAAATAATTGTAAGTATATTCTATACAATGTCTCTAGTGTTGTCGTTCCATCTCTGCATCCTATTTCTAGCACTTTATATTACGTTTTGTTTAGCGTTCTGAACAGTTCTTATGAATCTTTTTAGTTTTCCTGAAATTTGTTTGTTATTCCATCTTACAATATAAGTATCATATCTAATTCTTTCATATCTAATTTCAATTTTGTTGATTTTGTCTGTAGCAATTTTTATAACTTTTTGTTTTTCTGTTTCATTTTAGATATTGTATCTATTGTAGCCCATTCTATTCAATTTTTCATTTTGTTGATACCTGTTTGTCCTAGCTGTTTGTAATTTTGCCATAGCTTTCTATTTTTTGAGTTGCTTTGTATGAAGATGTGATAGTAACTTCGTGATTATGTGTATTATTAATAATATGCATGTAATTGCATTTAGTATTTGTTTATTTGTTGTTGACCAGTTTTCAACTGACTGGGTAAATTTTTTGCTTGTTTCTTTTATTTGCCACTCTGCTAATACTATACCTCCGCTTCTTTATCAGTTATTTTTTTATTAATCTCTAGAGCTACTGGATGTTTTGTCTTTTTGCTATCATTCATTTCATCTAAAATATTTAATAGTTCATTTTGGGCCTCCAGTCCATTAATTGCATCTATGATTAATTCTTGTTGCCATTTTATTTTTGGAATTCTTGATAGTTCTTTATTCTTATTGCCACTTATTGGTTTGTTCTTTTTCTTTGTTTTGATGAAATTCTTAATCACTATATGTTTGCTCAATTCTCTTTTTACTATCTATGTAAACTATATTTTTCTATTTTATTGAAAGTTTGATCATACAACTTTTGCTATTTTTGTTATTGCTAATTTCACATTTTTTGCACTTTTCTAGCTTTTTTCTTCTTTTTTCTTTTTCCAATGTTGTATAGTAAAATATGAAGTACCAACTGATGTTATTTTCTCTATTATTCCAGATCTCAATATTATTACGCTCCTTTACTTGTCTTATATGTATATGTTTGTATTGAGTATGTTTTGTTTTCTGCTCCATCTTTTTGATACCAGTCTTTAGCTTGTTTTTGTAGATCTTCGTACCATTTTGTTTTCCTTTCTTGTAGTATATTGTGTATCGATTGTGGTTGTTGGTCCTATTCTATCTGGCTTTGTTAGTCAGTTTTTTGATTTGTTCAATGTTAAATATTCTCATCATTTTAGTTTTTTGAGGACCCCAGACATCTTTCATAGATCATAACTAGTGATCCTGTCGATCAAAATTTTTTGACCAACTGAGCTGATAAAATATTATCGGCTTAGTCGGCTTAGTCAAAAAATTTTAAATAAATCGCAATTTAATCAAAACAACCTGCAATAATTATTGTACTATCATAAATAAAACCTGTATTATATTCTATATATAAGACGATTTCTATTTGTACACCATGTATACATACACATATTGTATAACATATATAAATTTATTATTTACTGTAGCTACAATTAATTATATTTATATTGTTTATTGTATAATTAATAACTATATGTTTATTTTACAATAAATAAGTTAGTCAGCATTAATAATAATAACTAGGACGTACGTATGTACATTGTAAGGTCTTGACTGCTCCAGAATCACAAAATAAGAGTGATACAAATATAAAACATTACATTATGCTACCTATTTAACCTAAACACTAATGATAGCAGGCTATGATCGAGTAATTAGAGTGTTAGATTAAATCTTTATATTACATCACAGAAGCTCTAATTCAGGATTACAAGACTATAAAGTTACTTATTGGAAAGAACTAGGAGAATAAGAAGCTCTTTCGAACTATATGCGCAAGGTAAATTTTAGTCCTTATATACATACTTTACTTACTATAATTCGCTAATTCTATCTACTATATATACTATATCTAAATCATTAGCTTCATTATTTGATATTTTCAACGATGATTCTACAGCAATATATCAAAAACTATAGCAATAAAACGAGATATGACAACCAAAATGATTCACCATAACTAATGTTGACATCTGACTAAAGTTGCAACTTTAGTTGACTAAAGTTGCACCTGCCTAAAATTACTAACTAATATGTACAAGATGTTTTAAATTCGTAGGCTAATTTCAGTCAAGTGCAACTTTAGTCAACTAAAGTTGCAACTTTAGTTGAGTGTTAACTTAGTCACAATCATCACAGTATACGATTTCAGAAAATGGTAGCAAAATACCAACAAGTGATGAGACCTATAAAATGGCAGCAAAAATGTCCATCAGCAATTGCACCAACAAATGACGAATTAGCGACAACACAGTTAAAATCATTAAAATATACAATTCCAGAAAATAGCAAAACACCAACAAGTGATGAGACCCATAAAAAGGCTTCAAAATGCCCATTAGCAATTACACCAACAAACGACAATTCAGCGACAACACAACATACAATGCTACAAAAAAAAAACCAAGTAGTAAAAAAAAAACTAACTAATGACACTGCGTATTAGTGCTCCTAGGTTCGGTCCGGTGCTGGTCCGGGATCAGACCAGATTCAGACTCTAAATTTTACTAACTTTAGACTGCAGACCAAACTCAGACTCAACAAAGAGTCTGGTTCGGGTCTGGTCTGAAGTTTGCAGACTGGTCTAAGCCCGAATATATTTATACGCTAAACAAATTTACTTAATGCATTTTGTTAGAATAAATTAGTAAAATTTTATGAATCATAAGATTTTATAGAATTTTATTAATAAAATTTTATAAAATCTTATAATTCACAAATATTTATTAATTAATTCTAACAAAATGCACTAAGTAAACTTGTTCAGCACCAAAGCATGCATCAAAATGGCTGTTTTGTTTTTATTTTATTTGTAATTTAGAGATTTGATGCACAATTTTGGATTTTTGATCAAAAAAGACAAATTTTAATAACTTATCTCCAAATTTCAAGTAAAAAAAAATACTTCTGCTGATTTAATGTATTTTTAGATGCTGAACAAGTTTACTTAGTGCATTAAGTTAGAAATAATTAGTAAAATTTTGTAATCATAAGATTTTATAGAATTTTATTAGTAAAATTCTATAAATTCTTAAAATTCACAAATTTTTATTAATTAATTCTAACAAAATGCACTAAGTAAACTTGTTCAGCACCTAAAAAGATATTAAATAAACAGGAGTTTTTTATTTTACTTGAAATTTGAAGAAAAGATGCATAATTTTAGATTTTTGATCAAAAAAGTCAAATTTAAACATCTTTTCTCCAAATTTCAAGTAAAATAAAAACAATACTGCTAATTTAATGTGTTTTTGGGTGCTGAACAAGTTTTCTTAGTGCATTTTGTTAGAATTAATTAGTAAAATTTTATAAATTATAAGATTTTATAGAATTTTATTAATAAATTTCTATAAAATATTATGATTCACAAATTTTTACTAATTATTTTTAACTTAATGCACTAAGTAAACTTGTTCAGCACCTAAAAATACATTAAATCAGCAGGGTTGTTTTTATTTTACTTGAAATCTGGAGAAAAGATGCTTAAATTTGACTTTTTTTGATCAAAAATCCAAAATTATGCATACTTTCTTCAAATTTCAAGTAAAGTAAAAACAACCCTGCTGATTTAATGTATTTTTAGGTGCTAAACAAGTTTACTTAGTGCATTTTGTTAGAATTAATTAATAAAAATTTGTGAATAATAAGAATTTATAGAATTTTAATAATAAAATTCTATAAAATCTTATGATTCACAAAATTTTACTAATTATTTCTAACTTAATGCACTAAGTAAACTTGTTCAGCACCTAAAAATACATTAAATTAGCAGGGTTGTTTTTATTTTACTTGAAATTTGGAGAAAAAATGTTAAAATTTGTCTTTTTTGATCAAAAATCCAAAATTGTGTATCAAATCTCTAAATTTCAAGTAAAATAAAAACAAAATAGCCGTTTAATATATTTTTAAGTGCTTAACAAGTTTACTTAGTGCATTTTGTTAGAATTAATTAATAAATATTTGCGAATTATAAGATTTTATAAAATTTTATTAATAAAATTCTATAAAATCTTATGATTCATAAAATTTTACTAATTTATTCTAACAAAATGCACTAAGTAAACCTGTTTAGCACCAAAAAATATATATAAATATATTTGGACTTAGACCAGTTTGCAGACTTCAACTTGACTAAAAAGTCTAAATATAAAAGCCTAAGTCCAGTCCGAAAATCAGACCAGACTCAGACTTGACTAAAGTCTGGTTCGAGTCTGGTCTGTAGGAGCACTACTATGTATAAAGACGATTCAGCAATTACACCAACAATGATAACAACCCAACATACACAATGCAAGAAAAGACAAATCAATAAACAATACTATGTCAGAACCCCGAACATCTAGTATAGAGGTTATACTTGTTTTTTTCAACAAAAACCCCTGAAATTTGAGAAGCAAAAACAGTTTTTGCTAATTATCTTGGCATCTAGTGAACCAATCTTTTTTTCAAAATGAAGCTCTCAGTGAGGCGCATCTAACAAAAAAAAGTTCATTCAATTCTGATCACTAGATCAAAAGTTATTTAAACAAATAAATTTTAGCATTTTCAGCAAATTGGGCCAAAATTGGCCAAAATCCAGTTATAACCTATATGAGAGATGTTTAGTTTCCGCCATGTCCAATGTACAATACTATAAAAAAACAGGTCAGTAAAAGAAAAAAAATCCAATAAACAACAATGCTTAACATATTAAATAGAAACAAACCACTAGCAAAGAACAGCACCTGTAAATTAGAAATTACACGACCGACGTATATTGTTATGAAAGAAAATTAGTTAGTAAATAAGAGAACAAACAATAAAAGTAAAAACAAACACCAACAAGCAATGACACCGGTATAAGTTAATATTAGCAACTATACAAGTAAATGATGTGATCTATAAAATTATAAAAAAATTAGTACAGTAAAAATAAATGGTGTATATATACACTAAGTGTAAATTAAAAAATTTTTAATAAATAATTATATAATTCAAAAATTTATTAGCCAATAAAATATAGTTTTAAGATTCGGTCCGAAAGGAGCTAAAACTAAGTAACAGAAACTGGTTAAGAGCGATTAAAGATTGTGTGCATAAAAAGGAGATAAATTTAGAACTAGTTAAGATAAAAGCGCATGTAGGAATAAGAGGCAATGAGAAAGCGGATAAACTCGCAAAAGAAGGTGCTGTTAGAGGCGAAGGATTTAGTATAAGTAGTGGTTGGACAAAAGGTTTAAGAATTATACCAAGATGAAATAATCATATCGTAGACAGGCTATTGAGGAAGTTTGTGCAAGATGTGATTATATCAATATATGACGTAGGTGGGTAAGCTCGGTAGCACTAGGTTTGGATTTAAAAGAAGGGAATGATATAGTGGAAATAGACTGGAAAAGCACATGGTTGCATCTGAATAAAATAAAAGGTAGAAACTGTCGTGATAAAAAGGGTAGTAAAAGGTGGGTAAGTAGAATTAAAAGAATAAATAAGCAGTTGCCTACGATGTCAGTCCTATACCAAAGATATCTAGATTTACACAGAAGACCAATGCATTATATGCTGCAGCGAGACAGAAACACAAGATCACCTAGCAGAATGTATCCCACTACAAAAAGTATGGGAAGACAACGAGGCCGAGGTATTTAAAGAAGCTCTCAAAGATAGGAAGTTAGATTGGGGCCCTGAACAAAAACGAAAATGGGAAACCATCTGGGCTAGAAATAGGGACGAAAACAGGAAAAAGAGAAGAAAGCTTTTAATGCAAGGTCTGGTTCCTGTAATGAAGCAAGAAGAGTCACTTACAGGAATAAAGGAGAAAAATGAAATTTTTGAAAGAATGAACGATAAATTTACGAAAAAATTTGGAAACCCAGATGCGAAGCTGTAGCTGAATAGGTAAAAGAAAGGAATATAAAGAAAGTAAGGAAACGTAAAGTTGATGCAAGGGATGAGGACACTAAAGAAGTAGAAAGTCAGCGGAAAAGGAAAAAAGCAAGTAATGAGAAGGTTACCCAGGGCGGGCCTGAAGTAGAGAACAAGCCTTTGGGCAAATTCGAAAAGTTGGTGAAAGAAGCAAAGCGCATTCTGGGAAATTGGATAGAGAGCACAATGGGACTATTTTGGATGTCATCAGCCAAACTACAGAAAAATAGAGAATAAGGATTGTCCTAACAAAGCCAGCAAGAGCTTATCGATAATAATTTGAAAGTTCTCTATGCATTAAAAAACAGAAAATTGGAGACAAATCTTGACTGCAGCAGATCGCATTTAGGTACTTCGGTAACCGGATGAGTCTTTATTGTAATAGGGAGGGAATCGTAGGCATTAGTCTTAAAATCCTAGAGTAGTATATTCATATCTCAAATAATAAAGGCAGGATTGCCCAAAAATAAATATATATATATATAGTTTTAAGAAAAAATATTTACTTATAAAATCGGCTAGCCGATTTTAGAAAAAACCAACTGACTGGATTGAAAAATCAGCTTAGCTGATTTTTTTAATTTCAGCCAGGATCACTAGTCATAACTGGATTTTGGCTAATTTTGGACAAAAACGACAAAATATATTTGTTTAAATAACTTTTGATCTAGTGATCAGAATTGAATAAACTTTTTTTGTTAAATGCACCTCACTGAGAGTTCATTTTAAAAAAAAGTTTGTTCAAATTGGTCCACTGGATGCCAAAATAATTGGCAAAAACTGTTTTTTGCTTCTCAAATTTCAGGGGTTTTTGCTGGAAAAAAAACAAGTATGACCTCTATACTAGATGTTCAGGGTTCTGTTTTTTGTTTGATATCTTTCCCTTTCTTCATATTCTTCAACAATGCATTAATACTATTTTTCTCTATTTTTATTGGAATTGACCATTCTGTTTCTTTGTTTTCTATAAATGTATATTCTCTCTTGTGACGTTCTATTATTATTTTTGCTAAAGTTGTGACTGCTTCTTTTTTTCCAAACAATTCAGAATTGTATTGCAGTATCGATATATTAGTTGCTGCTGTGTTTTGTAGGTTTTGTAATCTTATTATTAATACTGACTTGCTAAAATTTCTATAATTAAGCATTCTTGAGAGAATTGCCAAATATTGCTGAAATTGTATATATTCTACTCTTCTCAGTCTATATATTTTATTGTGCTATAAGGTAGCATACGGTATACCTCTTGATTGTTGTTCTTTCTGTTTGCAAATTTGCAAATATTTTGTTGTTAAATTAACACAAGTTCTGTGATTTAAAAATGTATTCTGTATTCTGTACACTAGAAGTCTGACTCAATGAATAATATATTCGAATATTTGAATGTATAATTTTTTCACTGAATGAATATTTGAATATTTAAATTATACTAAATATATTTATTGAATTTTCATTGAATATATATATATATAATTTTATAATTTTATTTTATTTTTTAATAAATTATTTGTAATTTTATTGGTGAATTTAAGTAAGATAGTTATATAATTTTTTAAAATTAAATATATTTACGGTAATATTCAATGAATATTCAGTGAATATTCGAATATTCATTCAAAATTTTTGAATGAATATTCAAATACTAAAAAATTGAACGAATGAATATTTAGATGCTTATTTTTTGAACAAGTCAGACCTCTACTATATACAATTCTTGTAAGTATTACCATATTGACTATGTATATATATTGTTTCTCTGTTATTTTGCCATTTTTAGACAATTTATTGCATTTTTTGCCTTTTGTATCACCTTATTGTGTATTTGTTTGTTTCCTTTCTTTATAAAAAACTAACAACTCAGTATTCTATAGCACTTTTCTTTCTTTAGCCCTACAATTTTCTGCTTGTTGAACATAATCTCTGGATCCTTTTGGTTAGTTATTGCTTTCAATTTTGATTTATCAGAATTGACTTTAATATTCATTAGTTCATAAAAGAATGTTGCAGTATTTATTATTTCTTCTAGCTGTTCTTTTATTTTCACTGTCCATATTGTATTATCTATATACGCTATCGTCGAGAATCTTGTACTCTTAGTCATTTCGCATCCAAGTACTATTATTACCATTTCATATACTTTATATTTTTTGTCTATTTTCGCAATCAACGGGTCATAATAGATTCTTCATAGTAGCGATAATATAGTTTTGCTCTAATCTATCCTTCTTGAACTTTGTACCTTTTGGTATTTCTATAACTCGTTATAATATAATTTTTTCTTTTTGTAAAAATATCAATTATTGTGACAGATTATAATGAAATCCAGATTAAAATGAAATAATAGTATAAAATCTCGAAAACCAAATTTTTTTGGAGTGCTTTTTTAGGGTTAGAAGTTTAGGGTTAGGGTTAGTTTTAAAAAAAATTATAATAAACAAGTATTAATAGATTTTAGAAGGCTAGCGGGTTAAGTATAGAATGTAGATTTCATTTTAAATTATGATGTGACAATTATTAAGTTGTTTAATGTCTTTAAAACCTTTATTCTTTTTGGAACAATTTTTAGTAGCTAAAGATTTACTGTATCATACGCTTTTAACATATCTTGTGTTAACATCCACAACTGTTTATTATTTACATGTGCATTCTTCATTATATTTGATAATAGTGTTTATTGGGATCATCGTTGAAGTGTTTGGTAGTATAACATAATTACTTATATTTAATATTTTATGTTCTGCTAGTATTTTGCTTAGTCTTTTTGTAATTATTTTTGTAAACAATTTTCTTGTATGTTCAATTAGTGTTATTGGTTGTGTATGTATAATTGCCTATTTCTTTGATATTGGGAAAATTGCACTCTTTTTTCATTCTTCAGGGATCATCCCCAGCTTTATACATGTATTGAATTCTTCTGTAGAATTTATTTTGCTTTCTTTTCAAAGTGCTTTAGGCTCTCATTTGCTATCTGGGATAGGCCTAGTGCTTTGTTTGTTAGTGACTTTCTGATTAGATCATTTATATTTTTTCTTGTAATCTCTTTGTCTACTCTGTCATACTATTTTTTATTAGCAAAAAAAATATGCGTAAACCTCTGCAAGTTTTTACGCAGAAGTAAACTTATAAAAATCTTACGATTAGTTTGGAGTATTACAATAGAGGTAAGAATTACGAAAGTTTACACTATAGTAACTTCAGAGTATTATGAAAGTGTAATAATTACGAACTTTTACAGCATAGTAAATTCGAAATATAGCAAAAAAATTATGAACAACAAACATTGAAACCTTGTGAAAACTGGCGAAAACTGGCTTAAATCAATAATATATTACGATCAATTAATAATCAATTTACATAATCATGCTTTTTGCAAATTTTTAAATGTTTTACAGATTTTTGTATATTTTTGCATGTTTTCGCATATTTTCACAAGGTTTCGCAATTTAATATAAAATTTATATTTTTTTATTTATTAGGTTCACAAAGTTAATTTCTTGGTTTTTATAACATAAAATAAAAATTTGACCCGGCCACCCGGATTTTTATTTTTTTAAAAAAAAATTTTTAACAATAAAATTCTAAAAAAGTGATTTTAAACTAAGCTAATCTCCTTTCTATTACTAAGTAAATAGATTCTTTGAATTTTTATGGTTCTAATGGTGGCAAGAAATTAAACTTAGCCTTGAGATCTGGAGATAAGACCTTGCAATAATCTAAAAACTAGTGTAATAAGTTGCATATTCATGCAACCATCTTATTTGGTTTTTAAATATTATTATCATTAAAAATTCTATCATAGATTTATAATCTATTGTGGTATATACAATTGAAATTAAATTTGAATACCAATGTAGATGGTTAAGGTTAAGTTGATTGCATTAGAATTATCATCATTATTTAATGCTAAAAAATTTGTTATAAAACTTTTTTAATAGAAAAGAGAGAAATATATTTTTAGATCCATAGGTTTTTAAAAAAGTCACGTTAAGTCACATTTTTACATTTTGGATCACAACAATAATCATTGTAGTCTCTATTCAGAACATTTTTAGTTCGATTAATTCTGCTAGTAAAGATGTAAAAACATGATTTAGTATGGTTTTTTTAAAACTTTTAACTGGATCTAAAAATAGATTTCTCTCTTTTCTATTGAACAGCTATATTTGATAGTTGAGTTAATATTAGTACATAAAAAAATTATTGGTTATTTTGGTAATACAATATTTTGTTGCAAATAGTTTCTACTATAAATGTTTCAGTGATAAATTCTGTTACAGAATTTACATATTACATATTCTGTTAATATAGTATATAGTTAAGATCTGGCTAGTCTGCATTAAAATTTTCCAAGCACATGTAGTGCAGCGCAGGCCTAGTACAATCAGCCTATGTAAATTCAACAATAATTTTATTAGTTGGCACATCATATTGGCAGTTGAGACCTAAAATATAAACTAAATCGATCCTGCTTAGTCAATTAATGTTAAAATATCGCATATTTTGAGTATTTGGAGCCATTCTGTTGCCTAAAACTCTTAAAAATATTACACATTTTGAATATTTTGAGCCATTCTGTGCCAATCATGCGTATCATACACGATATGCATAATGCACATGCTGCACATGACTTGCACATGTTAACGTATATTAAACAATAATAATAAAAGAAAGCATGCTTGGATCTGATTGTGCATAATGAGCCTGTACATGACCAATCAAAGGCACAAATTTATTATATCAAAATATTAAAGCATACAATTGATGTTAATTGACCATTAACTCTGAATTAGATTTATGACGTTAAGATAGTAATTGTTATAAATTTTTATGCTTTCCTACACCAGATTTATAGCGGTAATTACTGTATATTTCTATTGGCTAATTTATTAAAAAAAAATCGAAATTTAGATTCTTGATTTTTAGATCCGGCCAGGTTATGAAATCCAAGAAATTAATTTTGTATGGCCTTATTATTTTTTTTCACTTGGGCAGTTTCGCCAGTATTTTATTAAGATACTAAGTATATCACTACATAATACACTTGTTTACTCCTAATTTGCAAATCTGACATTACCCGGCTGCCTTAACGGTGCCCAAGCACAATCTGTCGCACTAATTTGAAGACGAATCTAAAAACTAGAAGCTATGTTAAACTAGCCTAAGTGCCACACCAAAATGGCTTCTTCTCTCCTTTATATTCTTTTAACTAACAAGGAATTTACTAAGGACAAATAAGAAGAGGAAGTAAACAAAAAAATATCAAAGCCAAGAAAACGAGAATACAAAAAAAAAAGAACAAAAACGAAAAATGGAAGAGGAAAACAAAAAAAAAAACCATATGGTATAGCATGAAGGCTAGTCTAACAAAAAAAAAGAAACAAAAACCAATAGAAAAAAGAAAAGGAAATACACTATTATAACCCGTAGTAGGTTGAATAAAAATTATATAACAATTGCAACTATTGTATATCTCTACTATAAAGCAACACTTTAACTAATATCTTCTTCTGACTATACGTCCAATCTCAGATATCCCTAAACCATCTGACTAGAGCAACATCGTATGGAGTAGCACCGAAACTGTATTCGTAAACAAACATGTCACGTGGTTGCATTTTACTGGGTCCGTCTGGATTTGAAAAAGTAAACACTGCCAATCGTTTGGAGGGGGTAAGCCAAATCGCCACTTTTTGTCAAAAATTTTGGAAAAACAGCAGGAAGATGAGAAAGTTGATACAAAGAAACCACTTGTAAGAAATTTAAAGGAAAGTGTTGTTGAAAAACTCATTTCTTTGTTGTTCCTCATTATATTTTCACAGGTTACTTCATCGATGGAGTAGTGATAGCTCCACCAAAATTTTCCGTACAAGGGCGCCACCTCCCTGCTAGCTATCTTGTACTAAAACGCTTTGGCTTGCATGCCGAATATATCAAAGGAGTCCCCCTAAATAGAGAAGATTGACCTTTGTAAAAACCGTAGGTCCTGCAATACTATCAACGCTCCAACAAAAAACTTTTGTTTTTCTTCTGTCAGGAAATTTGGTCCAAGTAATCATCAGAAAGAGTTTTTTCTATGGCCTTATTATTATTATACATTACCGTAAAGTCCCGAATATAAGCAACCCCCTAAGCCACCCATTTTAGCCAAATTTTTTCAAAGGGTTGCTTAAATTCGGGACTTTAAAATATTCAATTTTATTGGTCAATATACCTTATATATAAATGTCCAATAAAGTTTATAATAAATTTTATATATGTTTAGCAGGGGTTGCTTATTTTATTTTCTTAGTATTTTGATCTCAAAATGAGGGGAGTTGCTTATTTTCGGGGGTTGCTTATATTCGAAACTTTACGGTATATTTTAATTTAATATATATATATATATATTTTTTTTTAACCCTAGTCACTTTGCACTAGGAGCGCTTGATGGCGCTCTTTTATTAAGGTCATATGATTTTCCAATTACATTTCTATTTATGATACATTTTTGTGACTAGTTATACTACCTAATACTGTACTCAGTTACCCAGATATCCCTCATTTTGGTTACCCAGTCCACCGGCGGTGTCTTCAGTTTTCCAACTTCTTCCGGAACCTCTGGTCATCTGTACTGACCAGGGCATAGAGAGCATGAAGAGATCTCAGTACTTCCTTCCTTTAGCCTTTCGAAGGTTCAGCTTCCAACTTCAGCCAGAACCTCTAGTCGTTCGTACCAACTGGGGCAAAGACACGACACATTCTCAGTACTTTCTTCCTTCGGCCTTCCAAAGTTTTTGGTCTCCTTCCGTTTCAGGTTAGGGCTAAGCCCATCCTGAGTTCATCTGAGATCCTTTTCCTTTATCGGGTTAGTGCAACTTTGCCACTTTTATCATATTATCCTTCAACCGGAATCCCACCGGAAATATACATTTATTCAACCGGAATTCCACCAGAAGTATCCATTATTTCCAAATTTTTGGCAGCACAAACACACTAATGTGGTTAAATTAACCAACCGCGGTCCTAGCATTCTGGTTCAGCCCATCCTTCTCGTGATTACATATAGTTTTTTTATGTCCGCTGGTAGGGGTTGAACCGGCGACCTTACGCTTGGTGATCTGGGAGCGTAACCACTTACGCTATCGGCCCGCAGGTCCTTTAATATATATTTTTAATCAATATTATATATTTTATTATATATTATTATATATTTTTTACGAAAAAATGAAAAAAATGACAAAAAAAAAATAAAAACAAAAAAAAACTAAAACTGAAAAAATAATGAAAAAACAAAAAAATAGTAATATTTTGAACCCTTTTGTGCTTCATCACATAATGCTAGCTCTATATACTTATTTTTCTTACTCTGCAGTTAGCTATTATTTTTTTTCTTCTTTGATTTAACTATAATATTCGCTTATATTTACTAATATTTGCTTATATTCACTACTTCCTAAAATAAAAAAAATGACAAAAAAAAATAAAACTAAAAAAAACAAAAATGAAAAAAAAGTAATATTTTTAGGGTAGAGTTAAATTGTATCATTGATCATATGCAAAATGCGACTAAATTTTTGGTACTACATGATCATCATTGTTGTGTTCTTGGAATATTCTAGAACATTACTGCATAAAATTTTTGATAATATATATTATGTGAGGTTACACCAGTACTACACCTGTACACGCAAGTATTTTTGTTAAATACACATATATATTTTTTTTATGATGATACATATAAATTATAACAATTTTACAAAAAAATATTTTTATCTAAAACAAACTGTAGCAATACATATATCAAATATGTTCTAGAATCCGAATAAGATCACAAAATAATCGGCATACTGCATAATGTTTCACCTGAAATTTTGTGTGGCACCCAAAAATTTGTAATCAACTTTTAATGGTTTTCTTACTAATTATTTATAACTTTATATAATTTTTATAATCACGTTATCCAATATTTATATATTGTGGTTTATTTTTTTTAATATATATGGGCTGCCGTCAATAGAAATAAGGCAGATTGACATTTTAAAAAAAATTAATACCTTAACTTTCACAGCATATATTTCTATGAATATTGAGGCCATCTTGATAATTTAATATTCAAAAGAAAGCCTATGATCTAAGCTTTCTTTTGAATATTAAATCATCAAGATAGCTTCAAAATCCATAGAGATATGCACTGTGAAAGTTAAGGTATTAATTTTTTTTAAACTGTCAATCTGCTTTATTTCTATTGATGGCAGCTCATATATAAACATTATAAGCAAAATGATGTCTTATTATATTTTATCTTATATAAAAAAAATTTAGCAATGATCTACATTAATTTGCTCTATCACGTTAACTCTACCCTTAAACTACTTTCATACTTCGTTGCATAATACTAGCTCTATATACTTATTTTTTTTATCCTATAGTTAGCTATTTTTTCTCTTTTTCTTTGTTTAACTATTATATTCGCTTATATTCGTTCATATTTGCAACTTTCTTAAAAGTGCTAGTAAAAATAAACAAACAAAAAACAAAACCAAACTGAAAAAAATAACAAAAAAAAACAAATACAAAAAAAAATAAACTATTATATTTGCTTATATTCGCTTATATTTTCTTATACCGTTGCCTTTCTCTTATCCAAACAGGCCATCCCAAGAGATTTTGTTTGGTTTAGAAAAAGTTCGTAATATAAAATTTCTTTTTCTAAACCAAACTCTAATAAAAATCCGGTATATAAAGAGTTCTTAGTATAAAAAAAAAAAAAAAAAAAAAA
>QKWP01000260.1:311802-330801 GCA_003550325.1 Gigaspora rosea
GCATTAAGCTTAATGTCGGGTTAGGGTACTACTAGATTTAGGGTTAGGGTGGGTCAGAATTATGTCTAATCCCGCCAGGGGCATTATCATGATAGTGCCTACCAGCATTAAGCTTAATGCCGGGTTAGGGTACCACTAGATTTAGGGTTAGGGTGGGCCGGAATTATGTCTAACCCCCGCCGTGGGGTATTATCATGATAGTGCCCACCAGCATTAAGCTTAATGCCGGGCAAAATTAAACTTGTGTAATGTTACATGACATTAGTGGCATGTAACCAAAAATTATTTTTGCAAAAACAATGCACTTGGCCTTTGTGTAATACAAGTCACGTGTATATATGCAGATCTGCATCAAAAAAGTAAGCATAATTTTGGGGTATATACAGGAGTATCAAAAAAGTAAGTGCAGGAGTATCAAAAACGTAAGATTTGCTATTAGGAGAGTGACAAATATCAGGTGATTTTTTAGAGGGGGAAGGAGGTAAAAAAAAGTTGAAATTATATATAAGAACCTTACTATATATATATTAAGAAAGAGGAGGGATAGATCTCTGATAAAAAATAATCAGGTGATTAATGACACGGCCCTTATTATTTTGATAAATTATTTAACTGTACATACTATATAGTAGCAAGTGATTAGTCAATAAATTTTTTTTTTATATTTAACTTCATACTGTTTAAACCTGAATTATTTTATTAATATATATACAGTCACACTCCCATATAAGCACTTCCTATATAAGCACATTTCTTTATAAACACCTTTATTTCTTGAACCAACTACTATTAAACATATAAAAATTACTCTCCACGTAAGCACATTTCTATATAAGAACACTTTTTATCAGTCCCGATGGTGTGATTATATGGGAGTGTGACTGTATTTCAAATATTCATCTATTTTAATAAAGTTTTACTAAATCACACCACTGGTGTTCAACACCATAATGATTTTTACCAATCAAATTTTTTAAATGCAGTATAACGTAAAGATCAGGTGTAACATAAAATTTTTGTTGTTTTGCTATTTTTTTAAAAAATACCTTCTAACTCAAAATTTTATTTATAAAACCACTTTTTTTTTTTAAAAAAAACCCCTTGTGAAATTTTACTATATACTATACCCCACTCTAACCCTAAATATTAACTCTAACTTAACATTTATTAACTTTAACTTTTGTTTAAGTTTTTTGTTTATTTTTTGATTGTGATCTTCACATTACACTGCATACTGGTGTTTAACACCACTGGTTTGATTTATAATTACTATTTTAATATACATTATATATATTTATATATATATATAAAGTATTAAGAAACAAGATATATAATACTATATATAAGTTTTTATAATAATTAATTACATAAGATATTAAAGTGCATATATTCATAACAGTATATAGTATATATACAACTAATCAATTAACTAACTAATCGAATAATCAATTAATTAGTTAATCAATTAATCGATTAGTTGAAAATCGATTAACCGATTAATCAACTATTAATCAATTAGTTGGTTAATTGATTAAAATCATGTTTGTAATAGTCAATTGATTAGTTGCCAACTCGATCAACTAATCGATTAATCGATTTTTGATTCATATCACTAGGCCCAAGTACTTGAATACAATTGGAATTTTTTAAAAAAATTTTATATACTAGCCAAAGAGCTTAAATATAATCAGGTTTTTTTAAAAAAATCCTGTATACTAGGTCTAAGAACTTGAATATGTTCAGGTTTTTTCAAAAAAATTTTCATATACTGGCCTAATAACAGAACCTCAGATATCTCTTATATAGGTTATAATTAAATTTTGGCCAATTTTAACCTAATTTGCTAAAAATAACAAAATTATATTTACTTAAATAACTTCTGATTAAGTAATCAGAATTGAATGAACTTTTTTTTTATTAGATGTGCCTCAATAGTGCCTCAATTAGACTTCATTTTAAAAAAGTTCATTTAAATTGAACTACTAGATGCCAAGATAATTGCCAAAAATTGTTTTTTTGCTTTTCAAATTTTTAGGGTTTTTGCTAAAATAATCTTTGTACTAGATACCTGGTTTCTTTAATAACTTGAATATTTTTGATTTTTTTGAAAAAAATTCTTAGCTATTATTCTAAAAACTTTAATAAGATCAAATTTTTCTTAAAATTTTTATATATTATCTTAAGAATAAAAATAAAATTGTAATATTTATTTATATATTCTCAAAATAAAATTTTTAAAATCTAATATAAAAATAATGATGCAATTAAAGTTCTCAATAGGCCAGTTAGGCTAGGTTTATCTAAATCCAAGCCTGGCTATAGAATTATAAACCTGGTTCAAGCCCAATTCAATTTATCATAGGTTTGAAATATAAGCCCAAATCCAGTCTAAGCTTAGCCCAAACCAACTCAAACCCAACCCAAGCCTGGCCCAACCCAAGCCTACCCAACCCAAGCCCAGCTCAACAAGCCTGGCCCAACCTATAATTTGCAAGTAGTATTACTAATTAATTAATTATTAACAATCAATTAGTTTGTCCAATAAAATTATTATTGATTAGTTTGAATACTAAGATAATTATATTTTTTAAATAACTTAATTATTAAAATGTGTATATTCTTGAATTTATTATATTATATTATGCTAAAAATTACAAACTTTACCAAATTAACTAGAATATTATTTGGTTAATTTTTATTAGATATTTTAGAAATTATAAATATAATTAACTAAATTAAAAAAACTATATATTACTATAGTTCAAAAAGAAATAAAATTTTAAATATCCAATTTAAATACAATAGGCCTGTAACTATATCTTTTTAATAGGTATTGCAGATTTTATTGAGCCTCTTTATAAAACCCATGCCTGGCCTATTATTTTACAAACCCAACCCAAGCTCAGCCCAATTAATCACAAGCTTAAAATTTGGGCCCAACAATCTACAAATTATCAAATTTGGCCTGGCCCATTGCAAACTCTAGATGCAATATAAATTTATTACTAATTACTGAATTAATACATCATATATAGAAAAATATAAGTATACTATTTTTGAATATAAAAAGTGATATTTGAAAAGTACAATTATTGAATACAGGTGCCTTTGAAAGATCTATATTATTTGAATTAGAAGTAATTTCTTAAAGAGGAACTTGTGATTTTAAATTATTGTTAGAAGAACCTTTAGTAAGACTTTTCAAAATATTCAATATAAGAAGTTGTTGATCTTTATTGACTAGCTTATATACACAAATTCTCTGAATGCTTTTATGATCTGTAAGTTTTATAATTGCCTATTCCAGAATTTTATAATCTTGTAAATATTGAGTAGCAGTTTTATACCAGAATAGTTAGAAAGTAGTTTAACTAGAATATTGATCTTTGTAATATGACCAATTTCTTGTATAAATTTTATTTTCTAATATATTTTTTTATACTAAATACCTGTATCCAACCAATTTGGTTCAGGTTGCAAATAAAATTTGAATCTGCTATATTAGATTATTTTAATAAATAAAAATGAATATTATTACATAGTTTAGTATTATCAGGACTCTAAACATCTAGTACAAAGATCATATTTATGTATTTCAGCAAAAACCTCTAAAATTTGAGAAGCAAAAAAACAGTTTTTGGCAATTATCTTGGCATTTAGTGGTCCAATTTGAATAACTTTTTTTAAAAATGAAGTTCTCAGTGAGGCGTATTTAACAAAAAAAAAAGTTCATTCAATTCTGATCACTGGATCAAAAGTTATTTAAGTAAATATAGTTTTATCATTTTTAGCAAATTAGATCAAAATTGGCCAAAATCCAGTTATGACCTATATGAGAGATGTTCAGGGTCCTGTATTATTTTGAGGAATTGAAATTATATGAGCTTGACCCTTTTGAAGCTTCTACTTGCTATTTTTCAAAGTATAATAGAAAAATTGCAAATCTTTATAACTATCAGATTTATATTAATCAACTTTAAGCTTATAATGCTCTCCTTTATATATTGCAAGAATAATTGATAACTAAAAAAAACATAGTACAAGAGATTTAATTACTGATCCGGATAAGATCTGCAGAATTTTTATATTGGAATTTGGGGCAAATTACTATGATTTTTATTATATACTGGAATCTGAAGTCGGTTTAATGAAAAATATTTTTTTATTAAGTTAATAGCTCATGCCAATTAATTGAAAGTTGTAGAGCTCACTGAGACACATCTAATGGTGGTTAGATCATTCAAATCGGCCCAGTGTATGCTGAGATATTGCTAAAAAATGATTGCCGACTATATAAAATTCCATGTAAACAAACTAAAAATTTTATATAGTCGATCAATCATTTTTTAGCAATATCTTAGCATATATTGGGCTGATTTGAATGATCTAACTACTATTAGATGCGTATTAGTAAGCTCTACAACTTTCAATTAAATGACATGAGCTATTAACTTAATAAAAAAATACTTTTCATTGAACCGACGTCAGATTCCAGCATACAATAAAAATTTATATTGTACTTATCCCCAAAATTTACTATTGTCCCAATATGGCAATATTGCCGATCTTATCCGGATCATCAATTAAAGAACTACTATGGCTTATTATTGGATATTGCAATATTTCTTGAACTTGATTAAAATTAAAAGTAATAGATCCTAAAGCTTTATTAAATTCATGATTTTAAAAATTAGGGCCGTGACAGATATTACGTAATATCATGGGGGGAGGGGTAAGCCAAAGTCTTACGTTACACATATATAATATATATAATTATATATATAATATATTATATTACTAATATATTATAATTTTTAGCACTAATTAAACTTATTTAAAATATAATTATATACTGAAATGATGTATTTTTGAGTGCTAGGAAAGTTTATTTAGTAGCAAAGGTATATTTCATTAGTAAAATTTTGCATGATGCCAAATTTTATATTTTTATTAGTTGATAATCCACCTGTCAACTAGAGAGTGGCGAAATGTTGCGCTCTTCCATCTAAAATTATTTTTCTTACTAAGTTAACGTTACATGTCCACTAATTGAAAGTTGTAGAGCTCGTCGAGACGCATCTAACGGTGGTTAGATCATCTAAATCGGCCCAGTGGATGGCGAGATATCGTCGAAAAACGATTGGCCGACTATATAAAATCCCATGACGCAGATTACTATAGGCGAAATGTGGCGTCTTCCATTTAAAACTTTTTTCTTACTAAGTTAACGATACATGTCCTCTAATTGAAAGTTGTAGAGCTCGTCAATACGCATCTAATGGTGGTTAGATCATCCAAATCGGCCTAGTGGATGGCGAGATATCATCGAAAAACGATTGGCCGACTATATAAAATCTCTATATAAACAACACAGAGATTTTATATAGTCGGCCAATCGTTTTTTGACGATATCTCGCCATCCGCTAGGCTGATTTAGATGATCTAATCACCGTTAGATGCGTCTTGACGAGCTCTACAACTTTTAATTAGTGGACATGTATCGTTAACTTAGTAAGAAAAAAAGTTTTAGATGTAAGCACGCCACATTTCGCCTATAGTGATTTTCATATGTAATCTGTCATGGGATTTTATATAGTCGGCCAATCATTTTTTGATGATATCTCGCCATCCACTGGGCCGATTTGGATAATCTAACTACCATTAGATGCGTCTCGACGACGAGCTCTACAACTTTCAATTAGCGGACATGTATCGTTAACTTAGTAAGAAAAAAATTTTATTTGGAAGAACGCCACATTTTGCCACTCTCCAAAATTTTTTTAAAATTGACCAATCAGAATCGTCTTACATGGGAGGGAGGGGGGGTACCCTCATAGTAAATGGATATTGCGTAATATCTGTCACAGCCCTTACCATTTTACTATATAAGACATTAGAGGGGCACTAGAAATCACCTGATTAGGGTTTCGCTAAGTAGCTGACCCCCTACCCCCCACCTGATAATTTTTCTAAGCATTTGATTGGTTAAAATTTAATAATATATATATATATATTAAAATTGGATAGCTTTTGATCTACTGGTCTGTTTTGGACAATTCAACTGCCAAAATGTTTATTTCAGTGAGACGATTCTAACAAGCCCAAAACCATCAAAATCCAAGCACAGGATCCCAAGATCGTCCAACTTTTGTGTAGGATTTGAACCGGTTGGGCTATAATTAGTTAACCGACCCAAACTGAATAAATTTCAGGTAACCGGTTGAGTAAATGCTTAATTGGTTGACCCATATAACCGGTTGAGAATCGGTTACAAAATATAAATGACATTATAAAAGAGCAAAGGTCCCGAAAAGTTCCGAAATGAAAGTCTGAGAATTCCCGAAAGTAAACGTGAAGTGATCTTAATTGGTTGAATCAGTTGACACCAAATATTTCGGTTCAGTTAACCGATTAAAGGAAATTTTCTCGGTTCATATCACTACTTTTGTGTAATTTTAATAGTAATTTTTAAAATTATTGTTATAGAACGAGTTTTAGTATTAGTTTCTTGAATGTATTTTTTATTATTAATTTAGTTATATTTCATTATATTATTTTATTGTATTATTATTTTAGATTACATTATTATTTTATATTATTAACTATATATGGCTTAGTTAGAAGTACGAGTAACATAGTTAACCATTTCTACCATTTCTACCATTTTACCATTTCTATTATTTCTACTATTTCTACCATTTCTGCCATATTGTGCTATAGTAATTAATAGCTATAAAAAGATATATAAACCCTAGTTTTCTCCCTTCCTGCACATTAGACTCAGATTCTCCTCCTTCTCCCTCTAATGCCTAAAATAGTTATATCTCTTGCATATTATTATCTAAATAAATAAAATATATCTTTGATCAATAAATATATTCTTATCATTTAATAAATATATATACTAAACCGCTCTAGTGAAGTAATATTCCACTTTCACACCACTTCATATCTTCTCTGATCCTTACAAGATCCCTGTTGCTGTGTGCTATGTTGCAAGTACTATATTGAAGGCTATAGTCGCTTGTAACATTACTAAGTAAATTTATTTTTTATATTCAGACTTTTTAGTCAAGTCTGAATCTGGTCTGGGTCTGGTCCGAAGTCTGCAGACTGGTCTAAATCTAAATATATTTATATGTATTTTTTGGTGCTAAACAAGTTTACTTAGTGTATTTTGTTAGAATAAATTAGTAAAATTTTATGAATCATAAGTTTTTATAGAATTTTATAAATAAATTCTATAAAATCTTATAATTCGCAAATTTTTATTAATTAATTTTAACAAAATGCACTAAGTAAACTTGTTCTTTGTTTAGCACCTAAAAATTATTAAAATGGCTAGTTTGTTTTTATTTTATTTGAAATTTAGAGATTTGATGCACAATTTTGGAGTTTTGATCAAAAAAGACAAATTTTAACATTTTATCTCCAAATTTCAAGTAAAATAAAAACAACTCTGCCGATTTAATGTATTTTTAGGTGTTGAACAAGTTTACTTAGTGCATTAATTTAGAAATAATTAGTAAAATTTTGTAAATCATAAGATTTTATAGAATTTTATTAGTAAAATTTTATAAAATCTTAAGGGTAGGTGTACAAATTTCCAATTTCATATAAAATCGATTGTAGATCAACTTTGTGTAAACAATTTATATGATATCATATGATTTACATGTAAACATCATATGATCTGACCAATCAATTATTTGTACAACCTACAAAAATCATATAGCATTCTACAAAAATTTAATTATATGTAAAGTTGATTTTTTTTAAAGCAATGGATATTGCGCAACTTTATTATTATAAACAAACTATTTAAAACTATCTATTATATAAATTTTATACAAATTGGTCAAAATCTTTAAAAAATTTATCAGAAGCACGTTTTTATTTACTATATAAAAGTCTAATATATCACGTAGATCATATAAAAAATGATCTACGTTCACCCTACCCTTAAAATTCACAAATATTTATTAATTAATTCTAACAAAACGTACTAAGTAAACTTGCTCAGCACCTAAAAATACATTAAATAAGTAGGGTTGTTTTTTACTTGAAATTTGGAAAAAGAAATAATTTATACATCGCACGTGCGATGTTGTCACACCTGCCGCAGATCATAAAATCAGGTGTAATGTAAAATCAAAACAATTAAAATAAACCGGTTTTTTCATTGGATAGGGTTAGGGGTGAGGTATAGATTGTGTGTATGGGAGAGAGGAGGTTTTTATAGTAAAATTTTGCAAGTAATTTTTTTTGTTAGAATTCTAAGAGTAGTTTCATATACTTAATTTTAAGTTATAGACGATTTTTGACAAAACGAACATTTGTTTTGAATTTTTTGATTATGTAACGTTACACCTGATCTTGAAATTTGATTGGGAGAGCGACATATAAGGAGCATCGCATGGGGCAATGAATAAGTTTACCCTTGAAAAAAAATGCATAATTTTGGATTTTTGATTAAAAAAGTCAAATTTAAGCTCAAATTTAAGCATCTTTTCTCCAAATTTCAAGTAAAATAAAACAACCCTGCCAATTTAATGTATTTTTAGAGCTAAACAAGTTTACTTAGTGCGTTTTGTTAGAATTAATTAACAAAAATTTGTGAATTATAAGATTTTATAGAATTTTATTAATAAAATTCTATAAAATCTTATTATTCATAAAATTTTACTAATTAATTCTAACAAAACGCACTAAGTAAACTTGTTTAGCACTTAAAAATACATTAAATTGGCAGGTTTGTTTTTATTTTACTTGAAATTTGGAGAAAAGATGCTTAAATTTGACTTTTCTGATCAAAAATCCAAAATTATGCATCTTTTTTCCAAATTTCAAGTAATATAAAAGCAAACCAGCTGTTTTAATATATTTTTAGGTACTGAACAAGTTTACTTAGTGCATTTTGTTAGAATTAATTAATAAAAATTTGTGAATTATAAGATTTTATAGAATTTTATTAATAAAATTCTATAAAATCTTATGATTCATAAAATTTTACTAATTTATTCTAACAAAATGCACTAAGTAAACTTGTTCAGTGCCAAAAAATACATATAATTATATTCAGACTCAGACCAGTCTGCAGATTTCGGACCAGACCCAAACTGGACCTAGAAGTACTAGTCTCAATGAGACGAATCGAATGGTACCAAAATAATCTGATTCTGATCGATATGGCACGTGGTATTCATCATAGAACTTAGGTACACCAAATTAGACATATCTAATTATTAATTGTTTATAGAATACAAATCTTTGTTGATCTTAGGATCCTGTGATTAGAATTTAGTGATTTTAGACTTGTTAGAATCGTCTCACTAGGGTGAACATTTTGGTAGTTAAATCATCAAAAATGGAGTGGTGGATCAAAAGTTATTCAATATTAAAAATTATATATATATAATAATATATATAAATATATATTTAAAGTGAATAGTAGTGATACAAATCGATGAAAAATTTTCAATCGATTAGTTGATAGATCATTTTATCCAACTAATCGATTAATCGATTTTATTCAACTAATCGATTAGTTGGGATTAATCGACTAATCGATTAATCGATTAGTTGACTAATTGAATGACTAATAGATTAATTGAATAAATAATAAACAAAACTTGTGCTCATACTCGGATAACTTTTTATTCGAAAGGTTGTAATCCTTAACAAAATTTAATAACCGGTTTTATATCCTATTCAAATAAAAGGATAACGGTTATATCCAGATAAGATATTTATATGATTATTGATTTATATATACAGTATTAATGCATAAATCAAATAAAGTAACTTTATAATGATAAAGTAAAAAAATTAGAAAATAAATAAATAAATAAAAACAAATAAATTGAATCACTATATGCTCGTCTAAATGTTAAATGCTAACTTTTCCATACATTAAAAGAATAGTTCTAATATTCATATATATTTAACAATATAACTAATAATTTTTACATTACCTGCATAGAACACATCCATATTTGTTTTTTGGCAACGCCAGGAATCTGGTCGGGTGTCATGTCTAGAAGATAGTTACTAAATTTTTTATAAACAAACATAAATTTATCTTTTTTGACATAAAAAACTTGCATTCCCAAGTTATTCCTATTTTGTTTAGGCATGAGAAGTTCTTCTGTTACGCCAATACAAAAAAATAATGACGAAACAATAAAAGAATAATTTTTATATATATTAATGAAAAAAATATCAATGTAATTAGGGCAGTGTCATTAATCACCTGATTATTTTTTATCAGAGGCCTACCCCCTTCCTCTCCTTTAATATATAAATAGTCAGGTTCCTTATATATAATTTTACTTTTTTTTACCCCCTCCCCCTCTAAAAAATCACCTAATTTTTGTTACTCCCCTTATTAATAAGTAATTATTATTAGTAATTTATTATATTGCTGTTAAGATTGCCTGCCGTAATAGGTTTGACGGAGTTGTAAAGTTGCAACCTTTTATTCGAAGGTTGTAATTTTTTGCCGTAATAGGTGCAATAATCACAATTCATAAAATAGCTGCAATGGGTGTAATTGTTGTAATAAGTGTACCGGTTGTAATAGGCAATAGACTCAATGGTTGTAATAGGTGTAATGGTTGTAATAGTTGTAATAGCCATAGTAAATATATTGATCGAGTTATACCATAACGGAGTACAAAGCACGAATCCAGGAACATAGTATGAAGTACGAAATGTATAGTTTAATGGAGAATAAATCGAAAGCAAAATCTTAAAGCTAATTAGATTATATATTGGTATTAAGAGCACAGTTTTTTCTTATGGCATATCTTTACCAGTTTCTAAGTGGCGCAAAATTTCTAATCTTAAAAAGAAAGTGTATACTGTCATAATGACTAGTTAAGGGTTGGAGTTTTGAATATATTGATATTAGTTTAGTTGAAATTAGATATGTATAAATCAATTACAAGTTTAATCCTGAAATTCAATTTCTATAAAAAAGGTGTGAATAGTATGAATGATCGCAAATCATCATGTAATGGGAAATTAACTATGAATAGTTATTGTGTATTATGTGAGTGTAAGAATCTATGCAATTAATTAGGTTTATGCTATCTATGATATCATTTCATATATATTAATTCACCTGCTTTAATATTTGCTTTGCTCGAAACTGTAATCTAGATTACAAAAGATGAGCTAATTATTAATTGTCAAATTATTAAATTACAACATTACTGGTTCAGATATAGCAATCGTTATGAAATTTAATATGTGTCATTTGTGGGTTCCGAAGGGCCAGAAATGACACATATTAAATTCGCTATCAAATAAACAAGTTATTAGTTGCATAACATACAGTGTTATCTGATAGTTTACTGCAATATAATTGTTAAATGGCTCAGTTGATACTTTTTTTTTAAAAAAAATTAAAATAGAGACTTCAAATTTCAGCATCAGCTATGGTAATTAGAATAAAGCTGCGGTAATTAGAATAAAGATATGTACAATGTCACAAAAAATTGGGCCCCATGATCAACACTACCTGTATTCGGATCTTAAGCATAAAATAAATAGGAATATAATCTGGTGGCTTGCAAACTTTTGCAATATGATTTATGGCTTGAAGTGTTATACTATGCTCTGATTTTAGTGCGACAACATCGCGCAGCTACTCTAATTTTATGTAACAAAAAAAAAACTTTATTTTTATTAAGATCTTTCACGATTACGTAGCAATATTTATATCAATCAACATATATGCATGACGGTATACTTTGTTTTTACATCATTATAGTACTTATGTACCAATTAAAATTTAAATATTGTTGACGATAAGATAAATTTACTATTCTCAAACAGCTTCTTCAGGTTTTCTGAGTATTGTTCTCTATACAAAGAAATTGACGTTTTTATACTTGGTTTAGGGTACAAAATGAGTTCTTATTATGAACTTATATCTATTACGGCAATTGCAACCTTTAAGGCAATTACAACTATAATGACTATTACAACTCTTTCAATCTTTTATAACAATATGCTTTGGGTCTTAGCTATAACCAAGGGTTGCAACCCAGGTTGTAATCCGTAATGCTGTAATAATTACTTATGGCCGGCAACTCTAATTGCTGTGCATTTCACAATCGATGAAAATCGAGAAAGAATGCATGTTCATTCAGAATTAAATTCAGAAATGATGTGGAACAATAAGTAATTATTATTAGTAATTTATTACATGATCTGCATACAAGATGAAAATCGAGAAAGAACACATGTCAATTCAGAAATGATGTGAAACAATAAGTAATTATTATCAGTAATTTATTACATGATCTGTATACAAGATGAAAATCGAGAAAGAACACATGTCAATTCAGAAATGATGTGGAACAATAATAGTATTCTGTACTGTGTAAAGTATGTAATAAAAACATAAAGCAAGTACTTACTGTATTCATATATATTATAATAATTATTATTATACTTACAAAAAACTGAAAGCCAGTATAAGTTTAAAGTGTAATTGATTTATATCACCTATTAAATAAATATAATAAACAAACGAAATATTAAAATCAAGTTCTTATTTAAAATACATAAATTTATGATATAGACAAGTTTTGCACCGAGTAATACTAGTATATAAATAATACGCAAATTAAAATTTTTATTATAATTGTATTTTACCCTATATTATCCTATATTATATCTTAAGTTAACCGGATACCTCAATAATTTATCTGTTTATCGGTTTTATAATTCGGGTATTCGGATAGCCTAACAGTTAACCAGTTATTGTACCCTAGGGTACGACCACTACGTAAAGTAGCAACTGAAAACAGCCGGGTTGATATTCTTATATAATCAGTTGATTAAACGACCAATTGACTAATCGATTAATTAGTCGATTAATCAATTAGTTGTCAACTTTATAACTAATCGATTAATTCGATTTTCGATTTGTATCACTAGTGAATAGGGGTAATTTGGCGAATAAGGGTAATTTGGCGAATTTTGATATCTCATGATCTAATGATCAGAATAATTCTTATACCATTCAATTCATCTCGATGAGACGAATTGAATGGTACCAAGCTCGCCTGGTTCTGATCACTGGGTCACAAGATATTTCGATTATTTGGCATGTTTACACTTCGTCAAATTCCCCTCAAGGATCATTTTTGTGCAACATATAATCGAAATATTTTGTGATCCAGTGATTAGAATCGGATAAACTTTATATTATTCGATTCATCTCATCGAGATGAATCGAATGGTATAAAAATTATTCAATTCCGACCACTGGATCATACAAGATACCATCAATTTGCCAAATTACCTCTACTTCTCTAAAATTTAAGCGTTTTGATACAATGTATAATCCATTTAATGTCACTTTAAAACAGGATGTTATATTACTAATTTTATATAAAAATAATTCTAAATCATATATGAAGTTCAATACAAAAAATAAAAAATTTTTTAATATTAAAATAAAAAAGTTTTTATATTAGTTATGTTAACTTTGCCAAATTACCCCTATTCACCTTATATATATTATATATATTATATTATACATTAGCAAAATAAATATGCAAAATCTTTCGAAAGAAATTGCATACCAAAATCTTTCGAAAGAATTGCAATCGACGCGAAATCTTTCGAAAGAACCGCAATCTTTCGAAAGATTTTAGTATATATTTTTTTTGAAATATTTCTGAACATTTGCGAAATATTGCGAAATAATGCAAAATATATTGCGCAATATTGCGAAATAGACCAAATAAAACAATGCAAACCCTATCAAATTATCTCATTTCGGGGGTCGCAAGAGGTAATATTTCGCGTAAATCTGTAGCTTTTCACAATATTTTGCAATATTTTGCATATTTTCAAAAATTTTTAAAATTTTTGCATTATTAAATTTTATATTTTTATTTATAAATTTTAAAAAATGGCGCACCCCTGGATCATGTGATTGACAGAGGCCAGATCACGAGATCGATGTGATCAACATGAGACGGAAATATTACGATTTTTTTATTTAATTTATTAAGAATTTTATTTATGCAAAATTCCATTTTATTTGAAAGAATTTATGATTTTAACTATTCTATCACTAATGCAAATATAGATACAGTACAGTTTGTGTTCTTCGCTTATGCTCAGCAACACCCTGGAGTCACTTCGCTTCAGCTGTCGCCTCCGCTTCGCTCCATTTCATTAAACACATATTCAATCTATCTCTAATTCTAAATGCACAAACCCTAACCCTAACCCTAATCTAATTACTAAAACATAAACGTTACATGAGCAATAACCACATGCAGAGACACCTACAACGCTCAAATTACAAAAGCAAGACAAAAGTTTACATGAAAGAAGAGATCAATATAGTTGAATAATATAAAAAAGCAGAAAACAAGAAAAGAAACACAAATACGCACCTGAGATGAAATTCCAAAATCCAACATCACTACTAGTGACAAAAGAAAATACACCGAATGGTCGATCCAACGATGAAAGGAAGACAATAGCGACGAAAAGACATACCACCCAAGACCAGTAAACGAAGCTAAAACAAAAATCACTAGAAAAAGGAATGAGACTTTAGTTGAACGTGTTTCTAGACCAGGAACAAAAACAGCAATACCCATTCAAGGCTGATATACGATGTGGAAAAGCGAAATCACTTAGAAAAAGAAATGGGACAATAGTTGAATGTGTTTCAAAACCAGGAAACAAAAGCAACAAGCACAATAAATACCTACCCAGGACCAGTACACGAAATGGACAAGCTAAAAAAGGAGGCACACAAACTACGTAATCCCTGTTACCCAAAAGGCGTATTAGAAATAACCACTAATGACAAAAGAAAATACACTAGCTGGTCGACTCCATAATGAAAGAAACACAATAAGCAACGAAAAAACATACCACCCAAGACCAGTAAACGAAGTTGAAAAATAAAAATCACTAGAAAAAGGAATGGGTCGTTAGTTGGACGTGTTTCAAGACCAGGAACAAAAACAACATAGATGAAGTGGAAAAGCGAAAAATCACCGAGAAAAAGGAATGAGACGTGTTGAACGCGTTTCCAAACCATGAAACAAAAGCAACAAGCACAATAAATACCACCAAAGACCAGTACACAAAGCGGACAAGCGAAAAAAAAGGCACCAAAACCCATTACCTGGAATGGTGGCATTAGAAATAGAACAATGGCAACACGACGATACTGATAACGACGCCACTGATAATTACAACACCTGTAATGACAACGTCGGTAGCAACAATGACAAAATCCTATTACCGGAAAGTGTTAGTAAACGCGTTATCTAATAATAATAACAATAATAAAAAAAAAAAAAAACTGATGATCGGATTATCGATGATCATTAGTTTATATCCCCGTGATTAGGGGGTGCACCCAGTGTTTAAAATTCAGATCTAAAACTATATGCACAGCGTGCATGAATTGGAAAGATTTTAAGCGCACAAACAAACAACCTGTTGCACATGTGTGCATGTAAAAAAAATTTTTTCATGCACATATATTTTTATCACACATTTTCTTATAATATTTGCTGCTGGAAATGTGAATTCACTCTTTAATTATATTAATATTGAAGGAGTAAAATCTATTTCAAGTTCACTTTGTAAAAATACTATTTGAATCTTAGTAGTAATATGATAATCAATTATTCATATATTACTGTATTATTTATAGTAATAGCAATAGTAATTGCTTAAATTAGAAAAGTAGTAGATTTGCAAATTACATATTATCATTATAACTAATATTGTTAATATATATTATTAATATATTTTGTGCATTGAAATTTAAAGTTCCCTCATGTACATAATTTTTTGTGTATAAAAATTTAAAATTTTTTGTTGCGCATAACTTTTTGTGCATTATTTTTATAAAATTTTAGATGCATATTTGTGCACTTAACTTGTTAAAATTTTATGCACATAAAAATATATATATGCACATGTGCATCGTGTGCATGCCAATTTTAAACACTGGGTGCACCATGGTGCACAGTACACCAAAATATAAATTTTTTTATTTATTATTATTTTTTTATTTATTTTTATTATATATTATACATATTTTTTTTTCCTTCGGTCACCTCATACCACATCTATGCCCCTACTACCGCTTTATTGGATTTCTGACATCACTGTATATAGGGGACTTCTCCGGAGAGAGTATGACTAAGATCGGCAGTATTCACCGGTTACCTTATTGGCCCTAGCGATGGTGTCCTGCACCAACTACCGGAATAGTCAGGTTAAGTACAACCAGAGGATTTTAACCTCTTAGCCGGACTTGCGCCATGAGTTCATATAGTATCATGAATATCACACTTAGGCCTCACATTACGTCTTATGACTTCGGTTAATCCAAATCGGGTTCTAACTCGTTTCGCTTCACTGCCACAGATTTGATAATGGCAGCTGCCCAATTAAGTCCGTCGGTCGATCAGCTCCCTAACCAGCTAGCTTATTCATTTCGCCTCTGGGAGGATTTGAACTGGCAACCTTTGATTTGCAACCTGGGAGCATAACCGCTATGCTATCGACCTGCAGGTCTATATTATACATATTACATTATATATTATATTTTAATTATTATACATTTTTTACAGTATTATTTTTATATTATTACATATTATTTTAACTACTTTCGCACTTCTTCGCATCTAATTCTATTACTATATACAAAAAACTAGCTCTACACACTTATTTTCGCTCACCCCAAAGTTAGCTATTATCTTTGCTTCTTTGTTTCTATTGTCTTCACTTTTTTGTTTTCTATTGTCTTCGCTTTGGCTATTTTTTTTGGTTTGGTTATATCTTCATTTTGCTCTTTTTTTTCTAAATACCTCCTAAAAATAGTAAAAAATAAAAAAACCATTTCTCAAAAGTGTTGGTGTTTTTGCAAATTGCCGGAGAAATTTGTAAAGTGCTGAAAAAGTCGCAAAGTTTCGAAAAAGTCAGGAATAAATAAAAATAAAATAAAAATTAAAAAAAAAAGAAAAAAAAAAACAAATGAAAAAACAAAAAATGTAAGCAAACTAATAAAAAAAATAAATAAAGCCCCAAATTTTCATTCCTCTAAAATGTTCTTGCAAAATGCTAAAAAAGTCGCAAAGTGCCGAAAAAGTCTGGGTAGGTTTTCTTGCAAAGTGTTAGGAAGAAAGGATAAAATAAAAAAAAAAAAAAAAAAAAAAAAAAATAAAAAAAAAAAAAAAAAAAAAAAACAAAAACAAAAAACATGAAACGAAAAAATAAAAAAAGCGAAACCTTGCAAGAACTTGCAAAAAACTTGCAAAACTTGCAAAAACTTGTGAAAACTTGCGCTCATTTCTCTAAAGTAGTGTTCCTGGAAATTTAGAAATTGCTGGGTGAAATCTGTTGTGTGTTCTTGCAAAGTTTCGGAAGTCTGAGTAGGCATGCACTAAGTTCCGAAAAGTTGTAAGTTTTCTTGCAAAAAGCTAGTATTCTTGTAAAATACAAAAAAAATTAAAAAAAAAAATAAAAAAAAAAAAGAAAAACAAAACGAAAGCAAAAAAAAGCGAAAACAAGCGAAAGTAAAAAAAACAAACCGAAATAAAAAAACAATATGAATAGATCTAATTAATAAACAAAAGATCTAATCTGATCTTGTAATACAGATATGCAGATTAATTTAGATATATTCAAAGTATTTCGAAAATATAGTCCAATGCGTCCTTGGTATGACCCAGGTTACATATCCACTGATCCAGCCAGTCACAGCTAGTCCACTCAAAAATATTTCGAATTTACTTTCGAAAACATTTTCGAAATATTTCGAAACCTGCAATATTTTGAAATATATTGCATATGCGAAATTTTCGAAAGATTTTGCATGTTCGCAAGATCTTTCAAAAGATAGCGCTACTATAAATTTGCTGATATATATAGGACCTGATAATTGCTTTACTCCCCCACCTACCTAAAAAATCAGGTGATAAATGGCACTCCCCTTATGCAAGTTAAAAAACATATATTGATCATATAAATTAACAGATCAAATAGATGAAATTGGTTTTATATTTACTTCTATTTTTTTTTTCATTGTAAAATGAATTCAACAATTTGTTTCTCAAGTTGTTTTATATTATTAAAAGTAGTTAATAGAATTAAATATTCTGAATTAGTATGAAATTCTTCAAATTTTCTTATTCAATTTTTAGTTAACAATTCTGTGTTTTTATTTTTTACTTTTTCACAATAATATACTGCTTTAGTTTTCACTAATATTAGAAATAGTAAATGTAGTAGATGTAACAAGTATAGTAGATTATACATGAGGACGAAAGCATTTCGGGTTCTAAAACCCGAAATTAAAATTTGAAGACAAAATTGTTTTTGACCTATTTTACTTGAAAGACAAATTATTTGATACTTTTTTTGAATAGACGAAATTATAAGGAATGTATCTATATAAATTTTATTTGCTCTTTTATAAAAAATTTTAATTTTCTCTAATGAAGATGAAATAGGCCTTTTTCAAAAATCAATTTCGGTGGCATCACTATAGTAGATATAGCAAGCAAAGTAAATACTATAAATGAAGATTAAGTTTTTTCCAATACTAGTTTTGTGCTTTTAAAACTTGGATTTGATATATTTGTAATATTAAATTTAGAAAGTTGATTTTTTTTGTTTGTTTATATATATCTTTTTTAAAAAAATCATAAAAATCAACATGAAAATATAAACTATAAATATTGCTAAAAAAAGTTATAAGTATTAGAATTTATATAATATTAGTTATTTTATATTGGGTGTTAGTTTATAGCGACCCGTCGCCATGGCGACCCCGTGATCGACCAATCAAAATCGTTCACGTGAGTCACGTGATAACCGATTTGCGAAGAGCAAATCGGTGTGCACGTGATTCACGGGACCGATTTTGATCGATCGATCGATCAAAAAATATCACAAAATGAAACTACAAGTTAAAAAAAAAAAAAAAAAAAA